>CALNXK010000112.1:662500-680000 GCA_942486035.1 Porites lobata
TTTTCATTCAGTTATTAAAAATACCGATTTGAATGTTGCGAGTACACCACTGCAAACTTCCCAAATGTTCAATGTCAAGACATACAGTAACCTGAATTCTTTGTTATCCCTACTTTTCAAGCTAAATTATCCTTGTATTCTAAGGGCAATCATCATAAGCATGCTTCCACGTTCAGAGTATAAACAACAGATTATGATTGGTCCAATTATGATCTCTTGGTATGAATGATTTTAGTGTTTTTACAACGATAAATAAACAATCTGACAAACTACTATAACTGATCAACCTAAACCTACTTTCCATTTCTTATTCATCATGAGATTTGCTGATAGTTTTCTTAATTAACTTTCTAAAGTAATTTATGATTACTGCTTTTCAAATTCTGACCAATATCACTCTTTTCACCCCTGAAAGGACCTTGATAGTTCGTGGCAAATGGCCTCTAGTTGGACACCATTAACGGCTCAAGGGCGAGGGCCAGCCTAGGCACAACAAATATGCACCGGGACCAAACGGTCTGTACAGCTGGGAACTCCTTGATGTGCCACGAAATTTATCTCTGTTTTCATTACTTACATAAAATAGTTTCGTGTTTAATACCACACCGGACCTTTTGGAGCCCACCCCTGGGAGGACCTAGAAAGTCAAGGCTTCTAGTTAGACAGCTTGAATGGCTCCAGGGCCCGGGCCAGCTTGTGGACACCAGATAAGCACTGGGTCCAAGCGGTCTGTGCGGCTGGGAACCTTTTAATTATGAGCCACGAAACGAACAGAAACAAACAAAAGTACATCGTCCAACGAATGTTACGCAGTCTGGAAAACAACATAGGAAAAGTGCTTTAGTAAAAGAGTGCTCTTTGCTCATATAAGCAGTTCTTGACTTTATGCGCAGATTAGATCACGTTTTTGTCAGATCAATCATGCAAGCAACATCTGACGTCACTATCGTTTAGCCAGCAAAGGGGATGAATGTTTCTGGATTTAATGAAAGTCGTGATCAGATAAGCCGTTATGAGTACGCGCTATATCTAGAATAAGAGGGGATTTCCATTGTCGCGTAATTTTACGTGCGTAAATAAAATAAAGGCAATGTATGAAAAACCGAGTGTAAACTTGAGCGAAGATCAACTCTTACGTTTACGCGGGACATTCCGTACATTGCCTCTATCTTATTTACGCGCGTAACATGTACGCACGTAAAAATTACGCGACGGTAGAAATCCACCTTTACTGGCCCTATACAGAAAGTAAGAATGAATGCATACTTTCTGGAACCACTCGCTTGCAAAACGAAAGGTAACAGTTATTTGACCACTTATTTGCGGATGCGACTATGTGCCACTGGAAGATTAGCCAGATCTTCTTTCAACAAAAATGTCTTAAGGCCGATGGTAAACCGCTTAAGATAGTTTTCCCACTCAATTTTTTTCCACGTCAAAATTAAAAACCTGAAAAGGGAACAAGCGTATGATAGTGAAAACAAGAATCGCCGAAAGGCGATTTTTAACTGGGCTGCCAAGGAGCTATTTTTTCTGAGGGGAGGGGGCGGCTATACCCCGGGGGCACTTTAGGAATTTCTGGGTGGGGATGTGCCGCTGGGACCCTGGAACCCTTGACCTATACCAGAGCTAGTTCAGCTGAATTTTGCTACCCTATACTAGAGTAAACTTTCAAAATCCCCCTATCCTAGAGTAGCTGTTTCCCCAGTCTAGATAAAATCTTCAACCAACTGATCAGTTTCCTGAAAAATGATACCCTATTCTAGACCCAAACGCTCTGATTTATATAACCTATCCTAGAGTAAACTGCTTGAAAACCATACCCTTCACAGCGGCACATACCCATATAGCCCATATATGGCAGTACCCCCCCGGGGGCTATACACACTCAGGCTACCATAAAACCTTGTCGGCAACCATTGCATGCGACAGAACCTCATCTGAGACTGAAACATAAACTCATTCAAAACATTGTACCCTTTTGAAAGACTTTCGTAACCCCCAAAAAAGAGTACCATTTTTAAGTGGGGGCTGTGTAATAACTTTTAAATTCCACCACTATGAATAAAAATAGACAAGTTAGCCATTAATTCTAAGCAGGAAACAATTTGCATTATTTCCACATACCCCTCCCCTAATCCCTCTGTGCCCCAAAATATAGCGTGACAGTATAACGTGACGTAACTGGAAATTCCAAAAATTGTTGTCGTTCTACGAGTATAATGAGCTGATTTACACTAGACAGAAATATTGTATTATATGAAAACCAGAAGTATACTAAAACAGACAGTTAACTGCCCATTGATCCCGCCTGATCCAGGGGCCTCACTGACTGCACGGAGACTTTACTGCGCTTTTCACAAACATGCGAACTCTAAAGTTCAAAAGCCACCTTCACAATTGTGTTTATCGCTGCCGTCAATCATAATTACGATCAAAAGCAACGAATCTTGAAACAGAGAAACACAGGGCGCGATCCATTCAACCAAAATTTCCGGAAATTTCGGTCCAAAACACAATGGATCGGTTCGGTCGAACCGGGAAAGTTTCGAAAAAACAGGTCCACCTTTTGAGGTGGTCCTCTTTTCCCGGTCGGACCGGTCTGAATTTTGGTTGAATGGATCGCGCCCACACAAAACGGATCGAAATCCACAAATCACAAACCATGACCTTTTGAACCCGTGAAGTAGAGTTTTGTTTCCTAAGAGGTCCGTTAAGATGATTGACAGCAGCGAAAAACGCAATCGTCGGTTGGCTTCTGAACTTCGGAATTCGCATGTTTGTGAAAAGTGCGATCCTAATTTGCGGTCCACAGTCTACAAGAAAACGCACTATTTTTTCCACAAGAAAAAAAAATATTCAGTTTTAAGATTTTCCTCATGGTATTTTTCTCTAACTTAAAGGAATAAAATCCTTTGCATTTTGAGACCTAAAAAAGTTTAAAGACTTGTCGCTCGCATGTTGCGTTCACCAGCACGCACTTCAAACAATGTAAATAGATGAAACGATCGATAACATATTTTTTACCTGATACCGATGCGAGTTAAAAATTCGCTCCAGTTCTGTTTGTCCCACCCAAGACGAACTTTTCTTCATGGAAGATAACTATGCCACTTTATAACTCGTCCGAAGTTTTTGTGCCAGCTAAACAATATGGAAACACTATTCACAGTGACTCCTTGGATATTAAAAAGACTGAACGTGACGCACTATTATGCCTTTGTTTACTTCTGATCACATCTTCAAGCGAAGTCTCTCTTTTCAAGCGATTCATCTCAATGCACAATAATTGACTCTTATATTAGTTAAAACCCTATGGTTCATTTATATTAATGCTGTTTTTGCCCCTCACATTGACTGTGTTCGTTCGTATTCAAAACACCTTTACGAAAATAAAGGTCGTATAAGTCATGTGTGTTATGTTTCGAGATAAATGGATTATACGCTTTTTTAAGTTTCCATTTTGCGGTGACTTCAGTTAACATCTTCATAAAATGGTAAAAGAAATATCAAGAAACATCACGAGAGCTAAAAAACTTTCAAAGGCATGTTTCTGAAACTCGCTAATGCTGACATCAATACAGCGTGCTTGCTGAATGGGCGAAAACACAGAATTGTGATCACAAGGTCATGTACACATTTAATGATAAAAGCTTAGCAAGATACAAATACAAACAAAAGCAAACCCCCTGAAACCTCGACGTGGGCTACACTTGTATGCTCTACTCAGTCACCAAACCTTGTCAGTAATAGCTCCTATTTTCCTGAAGTCGCTCTCTGTGAAGCATTGTGCGCGAAATTCTCAGAGTCCCTATTTTTCTCCGTGTCTTCTTTATCCTCAGTATCCGAAATTTAGACCTCCAAAGTGGCGTGTGTTGCATTAAATAGAAGGAAATATTTAAAGGAAAAGCCAGTCTTCTAGCATGGCAAAGTTGTCACGTCCCTCGCTCATAGACGTGCGTAGTGCCATTCATCGGCAACTGAGTTGTTCGCTTAACTGACTACGAAGGCTTACAATCAAGTCTTCAGCCATACTGTCGTCAACTGGTGAAATACCTTGCTCATAAATTGTGCTTCTTAATAGCTCATGTACTACATCGATCGATAATTCTCTCTTTGAGTTCACGAAGCGGCCACGGCGTTCCAAACCTGACGCTCACAGTCATCTTTTAGTGTGAACCTACCGTGAACAGCGTGTCGGTTTGAATGCAACGCGAGCATTTCTCTGAGTTTCCCAGCGCCAACATCATCTAACTGACTTAAACTCGAACAATAAAAAAATTATAAAGTGACTCCCATGATCGAATCGCTTCGAACAACGCAAATAGCCTTCTTCAGGTTCGCAACGCTTTGTGGGTTTTTCTGGGTGAGCGCAGACGAGGTACAAAAAGTATCCGTGCAAGGGTTCGTGCAAGAGAAACTCATATGAAACCATTTGTGAGAACATCGTTTCTCGGTACCAGACCCTCGTGTCTTCCCTCCCCCGGGAGACCACTTTTTGACACCGACGACCGAAAGCCCATTTTATGACTGGGCGCACAGGCAGCCCAGTAATAAAATCATGGGTGACAAATTGCTCCTGAATTCTTGCGCAAAATTTCAGCGTTGAATCCGCATGTGAAATTACGGCAAAATTGCTAAGATAATGTTACGTTTGTATCAGATGGCGTCAAGGTTTAAAGATAGCACGAATGAAGATGTCAGAGCATTTAAAGACAATAAGGAGTACCTAAACACACCAAAGAGCACACATTTTATCAACAAGGATTCTAGCGGGTATTTTAGTAAAAAATTCTGAAAATTTTGAATATTTAATGTATGTTTTAAACTTTTCAGTACTTGGAGTTTTCGATACGAACAAGTGAAAACTCACGATAAGCGTTATTGTCACCCATGACATAAAAAGGTGATACACCTGCATTTTGTCAAAATTCTTTTAATTTCACCTGTCACCATTTCAGTTACACACACTAATATTATTATTTGACACAACAACAACAAAAAACTGTTTTGGCCGACTAACCTCTCGGTCCTGTGGACTCATGTCCTGTATCCGAATGACTTGTAGTTGGACGGAAAAGAAACCTTTGCGATTTATGTATTGTTCATGATTGTTATGTGGTGCTTTGATTGGTATGTGGGTGCCATCAATAGCCCCCAAAACACCCGGAAAACCCTTTTTCTCTTCAAAGGCCTCCATCACCGCTTGGGCTTTTAGACCAGTTGGAAACTTGATAAACTCATCCATTAAGTTCCTCACTATTGCTTTGCAAACTCGTCTGTAGACTCTGTACGCAGTTGCCCTGCAAACATCAAATCGATCGGCAACAGAGCGTAAACATTCTGGATTCCCAAGAATCCACAGCGTAATAAGGATTTGCTTTCTTAACTCGACCGGTGGTCTTCCTCTATCGCCGGTGTATTGAGGTAAGTCGCCGTGGACCGAAAGCAAATGTTCGAGAACTGTAACTGTATGCCGTGACATGCGGAAGTGACTTCGGAAGTCCTCCGGTATGTAACTAGGTACGGTTATTTCGTAAAAATTCTTTGTGCGAACGTGTTCTTTTCGGACGAGCTGTCCGGCCGCCAAAAGGAATAAAACTGCTTCGTCATCGGCTCCTAAAAGAACCTGTTGTTGTTCAAGGTCATCGGCAAGGACTTCTTCGAACAGTTCAAACATCAAACCAAAACTTTCCGCCATTTTGAAAACTCCCCCCAAAACACGCGAACTGCATGCTGGGGTCGTTTCGGATTTTTCGTGTCTTTAAAAGTAACGAATCCGCATGATCTCGGATTAAGAATCCAATCTTGGATTTTTTTAAAGAAACGCACCCTAAACTCAAAGTGATCTCAAGATATCACGAAGTAGTCCGGTCTCATTTCGTGAAATAGTTTAAACAAGCCGAAAAGTCACGAACTTGCACGCCCAATCTTGTCCCGAAACTAGTGCATCATTTCATAACTATTTTTCATATGCCAAACTACCTTGAGTCGCAGTAGCGCAATCGGCTAATCCCTCAACTTAGAGTCTCCTCTTATCTGACGGGTCACACAGGTGAGTCGGTTCAAACCCCGGGAAAGCCAAAATAATAATTCTTTCTTCCTCGAAAAAGTTAAAGAATAAATAAAAGAAATCGAAGTGATCTCGAGATGTCTTGAACTAATTCGGCTCTCACTTCGTCAAATAGCCGAATAGAACCGAAAACATACAGACTTTGCTTGCTCAATCTTGTCAAAAAATGGCAACTTTGATACATTCCTGAGCATCGCGAATCCTTTACTTCGCGCTCCGCCGAAGTAATGAAAAGTGAACCATTATACTTTTGATTTGCAGGTGACGTCACAGCGGCTATCTTGGTGGTCAAGAACAAAAGCATTTCTCTTCTCTGGGAAGTAACCTCTACTTTCATGTAAATTCTTCGAGAAGACAATTCTTCTTTACTGACCCCCCACATGGTCGCCTTGTCACGTGGTTGCAAACTAAGAATACCCGCAAGGTAACGTGGTATCAGTGGAGAAGGGGCTATCATCAGTCCCCCTCGGGGGATTGCTCAGATCACTAACTGTTACCTATTGCTGTTATTTGCCATCGTATAAATTATTTCATCCAAAATAAAGTCTGTTGCGCGGTCGAATTATAGCAGGAATTAGTAGCAAAAGCGAAGTACTTTCTCAGCTAAGAGCTAAAGAAGACTCATATACAGTGCTTAAAGGATGGAACATCACCATATGGCCCTAGGGCACGAAACCCCCTCTTTTACAAAAATGGGCCTTGGGTTCATATAACAGTTGAGTACGCCACCAGCACTGCTAACTTTTGTCCCCTCTCACTTTCAAATGCGTTCTTCGTTCTTCTTATTACAGGTAAGTGCATCAATCTTAGCCATCGGTAGCGGTCCGGCAAACTGAGAAAGTTTTACCTCGAATTATGGATTGCTTTACCACCCTACGTAATTCAGTTTACTTTAACAAACAGAAGAAGAACAACAGTCAACAAGCTGTAAACTAATCGAACAACAGATAGAGGTGCTATGTACAAGTTGCTGTGTTGGGGGAAAGTATATATACACTGTATGTATAAAATATATATATATATATATATATATATATATATATATATATATATATATATATATATATATATATATATATATATATATATATATATATATATATACTTGGATTCTGGGTAGAACGTATTCCGTAGAGCGCTCAATTCATTTAATTGAAGAGCATTGACTATTAATAATCACAGGAGTTCAGGCTTCAGGAGTAATCATTGATCGTTTATTGCGACAGTGCTGTTTCGTATGGTCCGAAATTGTAGGACCACACTCATCAGGCAACTTCAACGATTGACCGTTAAAATTAAAAGCTGGCAGTAAATATAGGGATGCGTTAAGAGATAGTATCTAGGTAACAGATGGATTGTGTCTTAGTTACGTTACTCTAGAGTTCTGAAGTACATATCTGTTTCTGTGGGGGCATGAACTCGCTAGTTCGTTTCGCCTGTTTAGGCTACAAAGCTCTTTTTTACAAATGATGATAACCTTTTCATAAAGACAAAGATTACATTTTTTGCTAATGTTGCTATAGGCTTTACATTTCTTTAAAACTTTCCATTTTATCTGGAAAGGTTTGTTAGAGTCTTGTAAAGTCCAAATATATTTTGATAGTTCCGTTTCATTTCTTCTGTTCGAGCGTCGAAAGGAGGACTGATGGTTTCTGTAACGTTCCTTAAAGTTTGTTGCCAGTCCGACGTAAGTTTCAGTTGTCGTCGCTGTAGTTACAGTGGCTTGGTAGATTACATTTGATTGGAGGCATTTTCCTTCGAGTGGACAATCTGGTTTCTTTCTGCAATTGCAGGTGTCAGGTTGTTGCGTTGGTGAGTTGAAATTTGAAAGAACGTACTTGTTGTGTGACGAGATGACAGATTTCATGTTAGGCATGCATGAGTAGCTTAGTTTTAGCGTGTGTCTGTTGAAAATCTTGTGGAGTGGGTGGTTTTTTGGAAAGCATTTGTCGACGATGTGCAGAAATTTTCTTCCAAGGTTAGTTCTGACGTTTGAGTTGAAAGGAGGGTTGTACCATGTGATGTTTCTTGTTCGTTTTCTTTTGTTTTTCGGAGCTTTCTCTTGTGGGGGGTTGTATGCTAACTTGTGGTCGTATCCGCTTTCTGTTAGAGCTTTCTGGTAAGGGGCAATAGATTCGTCAAATACTTCTTTGCTGGATGAGATGCTAGTCAACCTTTTGTTAATGTTGAGTGGGATATTCTTTAGTAGTGCTGGGGGGTGGTTGCTCTGTTGGTAGGACAGTTTATTATTAGGCTTCATGAATGGCTTGTAGCACCCGTTTGTGAGGTTGAAGGTCACATCAACAAAAAGGTCGTCAACTTTCTTGATGTGACCTTCAACCTCACAAACGGGTGCTACAAGCCATTCATGAAGCCTAATAATAAACTGTCCTATGTCCTATGTCCAATGTCAAGTGATTTCTGCACCGTTCTTTGAAGTTTAATAGTCGGTTGCAGGCAATTACTTTCAAGAGGGTATTCCGGTTTCTTGACGGTAATTGCCTCAGACAAAACAGTCAGACTTGATTTACCAAGCGACTGTAACGACTGGAACAACAACAGAATCATACATTGGACTCAGTAGCAACTAACTTCAAAGAACAGTACAGAAATCACTTGAGATCCTTCCGACACGCGAACCGAAGAAACGAGACGGAACTGTCCACACAGGTGTGGACCCTCAAAGATGCCTACAGATCCTTTCACGTGCAGGGGAAAGTACTCAGGAATTGTAAACCATATGACAAGGCTAGCAAAAATTGAAATCTGTGCCTCCAAGAAAAAAATTTTTATCATTTGTAAAAAACACTTATATATGTACTCTGAACAAAAGAAACCAATTAGCAAGTTCATGCCCCTACAGGAATAGATTCACTCGCAGAAATTTTAGAATAAGGTAACGCAACGCAACGAAACCACACGGATCCCGAAAAACCCATTGGGGAACCTTTATACCTCCGTGTCGACTTTGTGCCTATTTACAAACGTTTTAATCACTCTCCGTCTACCTCTTTACCAGCCGCTCGCAATCGCATATTCAGAGACTTTTTAAAATTGGCTTCCTAGTACAGAACGGACTGTAACTTCTCAAAGTTCCTTCCTAACCGTGATAATTCTCCATTGAAAACTGCAAATCACAGCAACATTCATTTCGTCAAAACATATTCAACAACAACAAGAACAAATCTAGGAAGAAAGAGCATTTTTCAATCGAATATCTTAAAATCAAAACCAGATTTCGGTCGAAACTAATCGCTTTACGGCCACTCCACTTACAGCCGCTTGAACTCTTCATTCAATTCATTCTTCATTCTTCGATCATGGTAAATCAAATGAACCAATGAAAGTCTTTCAAAAGGATTAATTTATCGTCTCCTTTGATGTGCTATAATCCGATCGATCCGATTACTGAGCCTGTTCCGGGCCATTCCAGCGGAACGCGCCCTTAGTTGCATCAAAAGGAACTGTGGCGCGGTGTCGGTGGGGAGTCAAACACAAAATTTGATTTTCAGTATTAACTGAGCTATCAAAATAAATTTATCACCGACAAAAAAAAAAGATTCAAAAGCTGACATTTCGAACTTAGCTAGCCTGCGAATACGGCCGTCTGTCCTAGGGACGTCTTTTTTTAATCTTTTAGGTCCCAAGAGTGACCAACATAAATTTTCTCCCAACAACATCAGCAGATCATCGCGTAAAGGTTATGAGAATTACTAAATTGATTACCAAAGGGAGAATACTTTGATCTTCAACCAAATTCTCTCCACTATTCTTAAAAGAAATGTATGAACATCAGTGTAGAGAATCTGTATGTAGATCTTGGGGCTTAAAGAACGGCAGCGTTTCAATTGGTTGGTGTTGACTTCGCCGGACCTTTGAAGTATCGGAAGGGAAAGAACAACGAAGCCAAGGCGTACATCGTGCTCTACGCATGTAGCCTAACCCAAGGGATCTACCTAGAGTTGTTACTAAACATGGAGACCAAAGAATTCATGAGCAGTTTAAAGAGGTTTATAGCACGTCGAGGGCGCCCAGAGACTTTCTATTCTGACAATGGGAGAACTTTCGTCGGTGCAGCTAGGCTACTGAAGACCATCATGAGCGACGAGACGTTTCACGACTACCTGGCGCACAACGGGATCAAGTGGAAGTTCAATTTAAGTAGAGCTCCCTGGTGGGGTGGTCAATTCGAGCGTTTAATAGGACTGGTTAAAAGAGCACTTCACAAGACCATCGGTTCAGGAATGCTGACGTGGGCAGAACTACAGGATGTTATACTTGACGTAGAAGTGACGCTGAACAACCGTCCGCTGAGCTATGTTGAGGACGACCTTCAATTTCCAGTATTAACACCAAATTTATTGCTTTTCGGACAACCCAATCCACTGCCTGGGCTGGAGTGTCATCATTTAGAAACCCCAGACTTGCGAAAACGTGCCAGGTACCTCAAACGCTGCAAGGATGTGATGTGGAAGCGTTGGACCGATGAGTACTTAAAGGGACTTTGTGAGCGACATTTCCTTAAACACTCAGGTGCACCTACTACCATAGCTGTCGGTGACGTGATGCTGATCAAAGAAGACGAGAGGAACCGAGGAAAATGGAAGATGGGGATTGTTTACGAACTCATAGTTGGCCGTGATGGAGTTGTAAGGGCGGCAAAGCTGCGAGCCGGGAACTCGTACCTCGAGCGAGCTTTACAACAGCTGTACCCCCTCGAGTTGGCATGTGATCGGGATACAGGGAGATCCAAGAGCCAGCTGAACCCTGACGCCGAAGCATTTACCCCAAAACAGACAAGGCGTGCTGCGCAAGAAGCCAGAGACCGTATTGCAGCTGTGGCTGCCGATGCTGAAGAAGACTTTGAACGATCACCTTGTTAATCTGAGAACTTGCTACTGGGGCTGTTATCAATTAAGTGAACGTTTTTAGTCAGAACTTTTATACAATCATTTTAGTTTCGTTGTTTTTTAGAGAATAACTTCATTTATCGACGAACATTTGCTCTCTTCGAGACAAATGGGGGGAGAATGTTAGAAATATTACGAGTGTGACAATTTTAGTACTGGACAATTTTATCATATCGATCATTTAGCTATTTTGGAGATAATCAGGTACCAAAGACGTCAATCAAAATGATTGGTAACTTTAGATTTTTCAACAGTATATGTATTCAATATATAGATTCTTCGCTTCACTTGAGACTAGAGCAGCTTTCGGGACGGTTATGGGTGTGACTTTTTTACTGTGACTTTTAATTAAACAATCTGAAGTGAGTGAATAGTGTTGTGGTACTACATTTCCAACAATTGAATTTGGGGTTACTTAGACCCCGTTTTACGGTATGTGAAGGAGAGGGTCACAGTCCCAGTCCAGTCAACTTCAGCGAGCGTTTATATGAGGATAAAGTTTTCACGCATGCTCTGCATGATTTTCTCGCCTTGACAGAGTCGACCCAGGTGGGCAAGCCAACGTGTCAATACAGCTATTTCGAGAAAGGTTAACAGAAAAATGTGCTCGCGACAATCCCGAACGGTAATTTGGGATATGATCAATACGCTGTTCTTGACCCTGTAGCTGTCGAATCTTCCATTGGTGCTTCCCTTTAGCATTAGCAAACATACGTCTACAGCCTCTCGTGCCATTCTTCCAAATTTTTTTGAAGAACAGTGAACTCAAAACCACCCACAATATACCTTTCGGGATCGTCGCGTGTACTTTTTCTGATAACCTTTCTCGAAATTGCTGTATGGAGAAAAGTTGGGTCATCCTTTTAGCCAAGCCAAGTTTCTATTTCTCATGTTAATGGTACACCACGTTTTGTAATGAAATGTATAAAAAGTTGGCTCGCCCAAGGTAGCTCAGTTAAGCGGGTGATCCTTTTTTACCGAGACCTGTTTTCCCCTTAATAACGAGGTCTTAACATGTTGGATACAACCATCGTATTTCTGGGAAGTTTTGACGCCACGATCCAGACGATCTCAGAAAAAGGGGAACTCAACTGGAATTAGCAGGAAAATGTTACGGTTGGCGTTTGCTGTTTTTTCCATTAGAGCTCCGTTTTTAGGCCTTCTTTCTCAGTAAAATATATTTATTTGAGCTACATACCTTTTCTTTTAAAAATTAATCCATGTTTCATTCAGCACCCTTAAACTCCCATGGTTTACCCTATAGTTGCAGGAAGAATATAGTATATAAGCCTCCGGCTTCTATTTAGGCTTCCTTGTCATTACCACTTTAAAAATTTAATTTTGTAAATAATTTCGTTAGAATAGTGTATATTATCTTTAATGTATTATAAATTTCTTGTATATTGTTGTATTTATGTGTGGTTAATGACAAAAATGAATGAATGAATGAATCTTTAAGTTTAAGGAGTGCACGAAAGCTTACAGTCGATTTCTGAACAATGTTTAACCTACCTATTCAAGCTGATCAGTTTGTCACCTCTGGGCTCAGTGTTGTCAGTCGACGAGCGTAAACTTCTGGAACTTGGTAGATCTGTCTTAGAATTTCAACTTGTTCAAATCCAGGTGGATGTATTCTTCTACAATATTTATTATTGATGCAGGAGAATAGTTCAAGCTCTTGATCTCTTGATCGCGATACTCTGATCAATACGAGGTATTTTAAACCCTTGAAAGTTGTCCTTTGATGAACCGCCGCAATTCATCGATTTAAGGGAGTTTCGTTATTCAAATGCAAGGTACGTACTAAACCCGGTACTCATACATAACATACCGTCTGTTGATGAACCGCCCCAGTTCATCGAAGGAGTGATAATCTTTCGTAGAAAGTGGGTAATACGTCAGCAAAACTGGGGAATTTCGTTATTCAAAAAGAAGGCTCTTGACCCAGTACGTACTAGCCTCCCACGCAGGCGTTTTTAGGGGAGCTCGTATTTCTTCCCTCCCTTGTGGGGAGGTAAGAAATACGAGCTCCCCTAAAAACGCCTGCGTGGGAGGCTAAGTACGTACTCACATAAATTATCAACGGGGTGGTTCGTGTTACAACGATGGAATTTTTTAATCATCTTTAGAACAAGTGCTTTTGTAGACTGGCCCCAGTCGTTGACAAGTTTAGCTATCCATTATCTCTCGCCAGTGAATCACGTGTTAATCCAACCAATTGCGTTATCCACTTGATACAGAGTATTCAGTGGATAGCTAATAATAGCTCTATCTACCTTTTGAACAACCGGGGCCGATGAAGAGTCTAGATTTCTTCTTACTGCTGATAGAAGGAGAGAACGTAGGGACATATTTGAAATCTAATATCACAATGACGATGATGTCTGGAATTTGTTTTTTACTACTGGCTTATCGGTCAGCGATGCAATGCACATTTCTGAAACGTTAGCTAAGTCGATAAACGGAAAAAGTTTCCTAAGTGCGTGTTTCGCAGCTTGTCTCACTTCTATTATCTTCAGCAGAAAAGCAGTTTTATAAATTAAAGTAATAATTTTCCAAAATTCAAGGCCTAGTGGTGACCCGGATTTATTCATAACCGATGTTTTCTGTGGTTACCCTGGTTCAGTACACGATGCTCGCGTGTTTCGTAATTCTCCGATCTGCCGAGAAGTTGAAGTGAACCCAGACAATTATTTTCCTGGCAACTCCCACATTTTGGGAGACGCAGCATATCCCTTGAAGAGGTGGCTGTTGACCCCATTTCGAGACAACGGACGTTTGACTGCTCAACAAAGACGTTACAATACTGCCCACAGTTCCACCAGAATGGTGGTTGAGGGGTCCATAGGGCTTTTTAAGAACAGGTTTAGGAAGCTAAAAACAATGATGGATGTTGACAAAATTGAGGACATACCGGAAATTATTGTATCCTCTTGCATCTTACACAACATTTGCATTATTGAAGATGACATCGATGATTTTTTAGATGACTCTAATGATGATGATGACAATGATGACAATGATGATGACATCTTTCCACCAGGTGTAGGAGCAGTTGATAAGAGAAACATGATAATGAGACTGATCCCATAAACCTAGCATTTATAAGTGGTTTATGTATTGATACCTTTTGTACTGTGGTGTTTTCATGAACACTTCTTTCATAGGTGGTGTATGTCATTCATAAAGTTTATACTGTATAATAGTCTTTTTGCTATAAATATCAATATTTTATTTGTTTTTAAAAGTATATAAGAAAATAGTAGAGCCATGTACATGGATCACTTTATACTACCTGAAACATTTATGGTGTTGCTTGAAATGTAAACTTTCAACACAAATGTAACAGCCTAATACTCTGACAGTCCAGGTTGCTTGTATCACGCACAGAAAGGAGGAAGTGCGTGACACAAGTGATCTGAAGCATCTGAGAATCAGGCTAAAAAAAGTAAAGGATATAAATAATATCAAAACCAGTTTAGTTAGGCCCTCTCACCTAATGTTGCTGTTGTAGTTCCTTGTATGTATGTGATAAAAAAAACATACAACTTGCAATAATACTGTTAACATGTATGATATAATAAACTTTTAGATAACTCAATACTGACAACAAACTCAGGTTTACTGTATCTATGTTCATGTTTGTGGTCAAATAATCCCATGTTCTGCAACACAATAAAAAATTATGGAATCAAGGTTACTCTTTGTTCAATGATTTTTCAAAAACATTCAAAAATCGGCCCATGAGTGCCATGCGTTCATTGTGCATATTTTCAAACTTTTTAATCTTTTCCTTTTCTTCCTCTTTCCTGTCTTGTGTAAATTCCTTAAAGAGCCCAACGAGGTCTTCTCTTTTCTTCCGCTCTGGTAACTTCTTTTTCTTTGCTTTTGTAACCACAGGCTCCTCTGTGTCACTACCTGTGGAACTCAATGTGGAACTGGAATTTTTAACACTCTTGACTGCATCTTTGCTCCGTTTACCATCAATGTTGCTGCACAATGTTTTTGGAGCGATGGCATCATCTTTCGAAAATATTTCGTGAAGTTCGTCATAGAAGTTGCATTTCTTTCGGTCATTTCCGCTGACTTTGTTGTGATCAACACAAGCAACATAACTTCTCTTCAGATTTTTCAATTTCGTCTCACACGCCTTGGCATTAAAGAACACTCCGTTCTTCTTTAATTCTTCGCTGATTTCTTCCCACAGGGACTTGTTCTTTTTGTTTATATCTTTAAATCGTTCTCTGCGTTCGACATAGCAGGAAATTAACAACAGCACATCAGCTCTAGACCAGCGTACAAGAGCTCTCGATTCGACTTCGGTGCCTTCACTCGACTGACTGAACGTGGCTGCAGCTGTTTCCAAAGAAGAAAAACTTGGACCAGGCTGAGGTGATACTGATCTGACTGTTTCATGGCTGAACTGTGATGCCTGCGGTGGTGGAAACATGAACTGAGGAAGATAAGGTTGGATGCCCGGTTGAACGTGGCTTTTGTTCCACTGATATTCTGGATATTCACCTGCAGATAAACTGTGCGTCCAATATTGTCCTGTAGATAGAAATAAAAGATGCCAAGACGCATCAAACATCCGGAAAATTTATAAAAATACGTACAGGACGGAAAATTTCGGTGAAACTACACAAAAAACTCACCTTGTTTATTCGCCATGGCCGGCAGCAGCTAATATTTACAACAAAATGGCGGGAATGTGGCGGATTTTAAGAAGACGACCGCTTGCCAAACGTACTGCTTTTTGTATCCGTGCAATAAAGAAACGCACGGATCATGAATCCTAAAAATCCGGATTTAGATTTGATCTAATGAATCCACTCGGAGTGTGGATTCTATAGATTCAAAATCCATTTTCAGATTTTATTAAAGAAACGCAAAATCCGTTTTTGGATTCAAGAATCCGGATTTGGATTTTTTTAAAGAAACGCACCCTTAGTCTTTAATTACTCGAGGAATAAATAGAGGATATTTCGTGGCCGCGCAGACACGAGAAATTTCTCTTCGAGTGCTGAAAAACATTTCACAAGTGAGCCCTTCTTTCGAACTGTTTTATGATGAATTTAAAGTTACAAAATGCTGCACAAAGACATTTTGTCTTTGTTGAGTGTTACGTAGTAAAATTGCTTTCATGCGTTGCGTGACTTTCTCGAACGTTCTCTATGTTTTTGGACTATTCATGAATAATTAATTAGGGCATGTTTACATTTCAGCATGAGTCAGCAGATTTGCATCAGTTACTGAAATCATAAAATCGTGTGCTTAAGGGCCTGTTTACACGGAGGTGGGGGACCCCAGGTAGGTGAGGTAACCCGCTTGGGTGAGGTAAAAAAATAACCCTCCTTTACATGCAATCTTACAACCCCGCCTTCCCGGGGTGCACTTTCTCAAGATTATTGAATGGTCGCTAAGCACGTAAACAAGAAAAATGCTGGCAAACCACGAGTTTTGGCGATTAATGCACTTCTTCACTCACTTGTTGCTCTTGCTCCAACACGTCAGTGCAATAGCTTTCTATTGTTAGCTTTAATCATAATGCAAAGACACCGCGAAAGTGAATTTTGCGCGAATTTGATGTATCACGAATCCGACCCCGGCCAGGCGGGTTACCCCACCTTGAAACGTTTACATGACAAATTGTGACCCCGGCTGAGAGGGTAACCCGGTCTGGTAGACCGGGCTACCCGCCTTGGCGGGTCACCCCACCTATCATGTAAACGTGATCAAATGAAAATGAGAGATTATATGGACAGGCGGGTTACCCCACCTAAGCGGGTTACCTCACCTACTTGGGGTCCCCCACCTCCATGTAAACAGGCCCTAAGATTCTACGACGGCAGACTTGGTCGAGGGGGCTTTGGGTGAGGTCGCTGTCGCAATGGCGCGAAAAATAGCGTTAAGAAAGCTCGCGCGACGACGGGTTGTTGTAGCGCCTTTTTCTGTTGAAGTTTAGAAATAAATACAAGGAGCGATGGCTACTTTTAGAAAGGTTCGTGAATTGTTACTGACAAGATTCGATGATGGCGACATTTCAGAAGATGAATTTTTACTGTTCTATGATGTCAACAGATCTAAAAATCCGGATTTTCCCCACCAGAATTACGGCCATTTTGACCTCAAGAGGCTTGACGAAAGTGAATCAAAAGAAAATCAAAGCGGTCTCAGTCATGTTTGTGTACATGTGTACATGTACAATATGCCGCCTAATTCAAGCATAAACTTATCGTGATGTTGTATTTTGAGCAGTTTCGAGAAGCAGGCGTTTCGTGTCTCAACGACGATGAATTTTTTTCGCCTTACTGACAGCTCTTGATTAAAATTACATTGTATATTTAAGAGAAGCCGAGTAAAAAAAAAAAGCTATTTCGAGAAAAGATGAGTGACATAATCCATTGGATCTCACTTTAATGCCGAAACAAGTCTACGATATCACAATTGTTAATAAACACATCAATAAACACAAGAAAAAACTTGTAAAACTTACTGGGTTGCTTTCTTCAGTTTC
>CALNXK010000112.1:682500-687500 GCA_942486035.1 Porites lobata
TAACATAAACAAATGATTCTGTTTGTGTCTTTACAATCTGCAATGAAACAGAAAACAATGTGAAAGGTGCAATTCGGACTAGGAGATTTGTCTGGTTTACTTATATATATTTTCTTATCATATTCGTTAGTAAATGTTCTTAGTCTAAGTCTTAGTTCAGGTACAGAAGTGTAGTTGTTGTAATGTTTCTTTTACAGCTTGTCTCACTTCTGTGATCTTCCAGCAGTACAGAAACGGGTTTAACGACGAGTTTAAATACACTAAAGTACCTGTAAATCCCCTGGCAAGGTAAGTAGATAAAGGCATCCCCCTTTGAGGTGTTAAAGCTACAGCTATACCGAACGGCAGATAACAAATAAACAATGTTACCTGCACCCACAGTGCACCGTATACTGCCTTTCTGTATCGAGGTATATTCAGTGTATTTACTTGGTTCGATTGTCCTTGAATAACATGGTTCTGAACATGAATTTGGTTATGACGCAGAGACATGAAGATTTTTGTGTAGGCACAGATTGTAGTGACTGAACAAAAAGTTATAACAATATATTGGCACAATGAAAAAATAAGAAGATTCAGAAAGAGTGTAGATGCACCGACAACGGACACAATCCAACCACCAATAGCAATAAAACGTGTTCTTTTCAAAGTTACAACTTGTCTGTATCTGAGACCCAGTAGCAAAGCGAGAAGTCTGTCCACGCTTATTGCAGTCAGTGTTATCAACGACACTCCACACAAAGTAACACCTGCGAAATTTGCTGTCAAATATGCGTAATGGCAAATATCCCATCTTTTGTTCACCACAGATATCCAATATGCAACGGTTAGAGGCTCGACAATGATACCAACGCAAAGATCGGTTATCGCTAGGTTACGATACAGGAGTTTGGATGACGGATGAATTGATGTGTCCTTGCGAAGGGCAAATAGGATCAGAGTATTCCCCAAAAATGCTGTAGTTGACAAAAAAATGTCGATGACAGAGAGAAACACGAGTTCGCCATGTACCTCTCCAGTAAATTCCACTGAGCAGTAAAGTCCTGCAGTTGTTTGCGGGTTTTCACCTCCAGTAAAATTTTTCATTTCCATGGCTTTTCTGCGATGCGGCTACAGTCAACTGAACTCTTTTTTAATATATCTGTCTTCCTTATATGACTGCTACATGCACCTTGTCAGCAAACAATTAAACATTTGCTCCGTATTTTCAGTTTCTTAAGAGCAGTTGTCTGTAAGATTCGAGCTATATTGAAAAGTCGCTGCCACACTATCTCACCGAATTGGCTAAAAATTGGCAAGTAGACTTGATTTGGGGTCTTTAATAAGGAATAGGTAACTTTAGGTTCTAATTCCTCCTATTTCGGAAATTATCGACATGGCCGGTTTTTGGGTGCCTCGGACCGGCGCCATATTGGTTAATAGAAGCTGCTTTTGAGCCTTCGACTACAACCCTGTCATCAAAGCTAATCTTCCTTTGCCGATACACATTGAAAGAACAATCCCTCTTTATTGTATTTTTAGAAACTACTTCGAAATTGATAACGTTTTCGCAACGATCGATTATACTTTTGGTGGGTATACTTTTTGAATTTTTGACACCCGCAAAATTAACAGACTTTTAAAGGCGTATATCTCTTTTGCCACATCGCATTGAAGCTTGCCACTCTGCCTGAATACTCATTGTTTGTGGTTAAATCGAGTTCGTTAATAAGAAAATTGGGCAAATTTAACGGAGCAGAAGCAAAATAAAAAAAGTAATGAATGGAAGAGTGTTATAGCGACTTTGTCGGGGTGAGGACAAAACATGGACCAGGGGTCCATGGACCCCCTCTTTGGACCGGGTCTATGGACCATTTTCATGGACCGGGTCCATGGACCCCCTGTCATTGACCAGGTCCATGGACATTTTTTTTTATCTTTATAAGAAGGTTTTGTACCAGGTCCATGGACACTCAAAAAAGATTTGACGAGACACTGTCGACCAATGCTCACGATTGATCACAATATTTAGTTGTGCTTACTTGACGTACACTCTGCTTGCACATGTGCAGTCGCAAGACTGCTAAATTAAGCTAATTCAAAAGGGCTTATTCTATTTTGCGAAACGAAACGAAACGAAACGAAATATATGGGAGAGGGAGAAAAAATGCTTATTAACCTAAACACAACTTAAGACAACGTTGACAATGTGTTTGGAAGTAATAGTTAACGAAAAATGACGGATTTTTACCTTTTTCGCAAAGTAGTAATTTCAATACAATTACTATTTTGCGAAATTGCGTTTTTCAGCTTCATTTAGCAAATATGTCCTTTTCGTCTGAAACAAATTGTGTCCATCAATAAAATGATAAATATTTCTAACAGTCTATTGACCTCTCATGTTATTGACCGTGCTAGAACTCATTTCGCAAAGTAGTAAGTTTTCCAGAATTACTATTTTGCGAAATGGCGTTTTTTACCTTTTTTCCCCTATATTTGGCAAATATGTCCTTCTCGTCCGAAAAAAATTGTATCCACCAACAAATTGCAAAATTTCGCAAAATAGTAATTCTGGCAAAATTACTGCTTTGCGAAAGGAGTTCTAGTAGGGCCAATAAAATGAGAGGTGCCCAGACTCCTTAAAATATTAATCAATTTATTGGTGGATACAATTTTTTTCGGACGAGAAGGACATATTTGCCAAATATAGGGGAAAAAAGGTAAAAAACGCCATTTCGCAAAATAGTAATTCTGGAAAACTTACTACTTTGCGAAATAAGTTCTAGCACGGTCAATAAAATGAGAAGTCACCAGACTCTTCGAAATATTAATCATTTTATTGGTGGACACAATTTGTTTCAGACGAAACGGACATATTTGCTAAATAAAGGTGAAAAAACTCCATTTCGCAAAGTAGTAATTCTGGAAAACTTACTACTTTGCGAAATGAGTTCTAGCACGGTCAATAACATCACAGGTCCCTAGACTGTTTGACTGAAATATTTATCATTTTATTGGTGGACACAATTTGTTTCAGACGAAAAGGACATATTTGCTAAATAAAGCTGAAAAACGCCATTTCGCAAAATAGTAATTGTATTGAAATTGACTACTTTGCGAAAAAGGTAACAATCCGTCATTTTTCGTTAACTATTACTTCCAAACACATTGTCAACGTTGTCTTAAGTTGTGTTTAGGTTAATAAGCATTTTTTCTCCCTCTCCCATATATTTTGTTTCGTTTCGTTTCGTTTCGCAAAATAGAATAAGCCGTTATCACCAAGAGAGGAATTACGCGCTCCAGTACGAAGACTCGCATCACCCTTACAAAAACAAGCTGGAGTTAAGAATTCATTGCTTTTAGAGCAATCATGACTGAGTCACATCGCAATTCTCCATAGTTGATGTAGCTTCAGTTTAAGCTACAATCCATTGCCACTTCTTCTTCTTCGAGATCTGGATCTGTAAATCACTCAGTCCTTGAGAATTTATAATCATCCTGCTAAAAGCGCTAAGGGGCTGGGCCCAGCGTGACAAAACATTGCAGGAAAAAGTGACATTCATGGACAAAAAGAAAGTGGCTTAGAATTATTCAGATCCAGGATGCACTTTGGAGAAATTAAACAACCTAAAACCCTTTTAATCAGCCGCAATGAACAGCTTTACATTTTAAAAGAGGTAGAAAATCAATATGTGTCACGACGTGTCAGTATGAAATAAGCGACAAAAATTCACAATTGCTCATTCAAAAGGTTTTCCTCCGACGCATAATCTACCCATCAGAGAAAACAATTCATTGGAACAAGCAGCATTTTGGCATGAGGTACCGACCCCCCCCCTTTTTTTACACTATGTAAGCACAATTAAACATTACTGATCAATCAAGCATTGTTTGTTGTTGTTATTGTTTTTTAACCTTATTTTTGCACTATTTCTGTTTTTGTTCATTTCTCATTATTAAAAAAAACTGTCCATGGACCCGTCCATGAAAGTGGTCCATGGACCCGGTCCAAAGTGGGGGTCCATGGACCCCTGGTCCATGTTTTGTCCTCACCCATTTATCTGCGATGCAGTGATGTGCAAGTGCGTGCTTTTTTAACATATCGCTTTTTTAATATCGCTACAAGGTGATTTCACTACAGTTTTTTTAGTCAACTAATTAGTTATGGCTAACCGGCTCTAGGTTATTTCTTGGGTTAATTCGTTTTCGTTTTTATAATTAACAATAAATTTACGAGTGCGCGTTGGATATGAGATGGTAGATAGCCAACTCGGCGCCTCGTTGGTTATTTTCGCTATGATGTCCAATTGCAACAAGCGGGAGTGGAATAATTGATTTATTAGGAGCCGTTGTCAGGAACTATCGAGAATCCAAAGCCACGTCAAAACATTCCAATTTTTTTTATTTCACCAAAAAAACCCTCTCGGTAAACTGTTTTCAAAAACAATATTCAAAAGCTCCAGCGAAGCTCCGGCCTAAACCTGGTCGAAGGCCTGATGGAAATTATGTAAAACGCTGTCCGAAAAAACGAAAACTATTCTATAGTTCATCTTTACAAGGTTTGCTGCACATTTCTCAAAGTTACTTTCAAGATATATTTTATCTTGATTTAGGCTTTCTTTGTATTTCTTACACCCGTGCAAGGAAAGTAATGTTTCGTGCCTGCTTTGTTGACACAGTGAATATTTTGATCTGGCGTCGCCGGATTCTCGATAGTTACTGACAACGGCTCATAATTAGACAATTATTCCACTCGCGCTTTTTGGATATGAGATGATTATAGCCAACTCGGCGCTACGCGCCTCGTTGGCTACCTACCATCTCATATAATCCAACGTGCACTCGCCAGAATAATCGTTGATAATAAAAACGAAAAATAATTAATCCATGAAATAACCTAAAACCTAGCCATAGCTCATTAGTTCGCTTAAAAAACTGCAGTGAAATCACTGAGAGATGTCAGCCGTTTTTTTAAACTAGTGGGTACGCGTAAGCATGGACACGAGTTAGTGCAGGGACTG
>CALNXK010000112.1:692500-727500 GCA_942486035.1 Porites lobata
AATGATTAAAGCCCTTTGACTGTTCAGAAACTGCTGGTATTTCTGTATGCTGGGAAACATGGCTTTGCACTTTTGAATTGTTTGTGATGGGAAAAGGAGTTGAAAATGTTGACCAGAATAAGGCTTTATTGCTGCATACTGCCGGATTAAATGTTCAAGATAATTTATTTCATGTTGACTGAAGAAGGAGGATCAGATTGCTACATGTAGCAGCTGACCTACTGGGTCCTTTGCCCGCTGGCAATTATGTTTTTGTTGTGGTGGACTATTACAGCTGATTCTTTTAGATGGAATTTACCAAATCTATACTACTTTTGAGTGGAGTGTATCAATGCTGTCCAAGATTTTCATCACTCATGGCCTTCCTTTGTCCTTAAGGACCGACAATTGACCTTAGGTTAGCAGTCAATGTTTATGAATTACTTGGAGGAAGACGGAATTGAACACAGACAAACCACACCCTTCTGGCCATAGGCCAATGGTGAATCCTGAAGTGTCTGCGTATCCCTCAAGCAGAGGGTCGCCACTGGAAATCAGAGATGGACAACTTCTTAATGATTTTGATAGTACCCAACATTCTACTACTGGGGTTAGCATGCCAGAGCTGTTGTTTGGAAGACCCATCAGGACCAAACTACCCATCTCCAAGAGTTCAGCATCCAAGATGAGATGCGAGATCATGACAGTGAGAGAAAAGAAAAAGGGAAGGTGTATGCAGACTGCCAAAGGAATGCATGTGAAGGTGAAATTCAAGAAGGTGATAAGGTGTTACTGAGACCGGAGAAAGAAAACAAACTGTCAAGTCGCCATACAAACAGCAAGGCAAATGGAATTTAGTCTCCCACTGAGTACAGTACTTGTGTACCTGAATTACATGTCCTTACGAATTGAATGTAATAATGATTGTTGCAACACTTGCATGTGCATTCACATGATTACCGTGTCATCAGACGGACCTTAAACTCAACACCAAGGCCTTCGCGACCACATGCTATGCATATTAGTTGGTACAACACAGGCATCCCAAGAATGTGGACAGATTCGAGAAAAATCTCGCTATGCAGTTCATAGAGTGTCACTGACCAAGAATAGGCTGTGGGCTCCTCTTGTCACCTGCAATTCTGGTATGCAAAAATAACTCAACTGTGAATGTCTAGTTGTCAAATGAGTCTGGCTGTGATGCACATATTCTAGTTGCACTGTTTTTCTTTTGTTTTCACAAGAAAGCTAAAGTGAAGTCAATATAGAAAAGTTCAAATGCTGTCATCCATTAATTTGAAGGAAGAAAGTTGCAACGATGTGTGCTGAGTTATATAAAATCCAGCATTAACCAACTGCCTTGCTTAAGTGGAGGGTGGGTGCCTGGGATACCTAGGGGCTTCCACTGTGGCCAGCCAGCCCCTAGATAGACAACTGCCCCCATGGCTGGCAAATCCCCGCAACCCAGCCATGAGTCCCCATTCCAGGCACCCGTCACACTGATGAAACAGTGGAAGGAAGAAAAATAGGGATGGGAGGGGGGGGAAGACGCTATGAAGCGCTCCACAGACCACTGCACAAATGCCCACCGAAGAACTCGCAGATCCTGGCCGTGTACAAAGCTACCACAAACCATGTGAGCCTGCACTTATGAGATTGACCGCTGGATGCCCGCTACGTTCGTGGGCCGCTTGACTGCTAAGCTTGTGGACTGCTTGACCGCTTAACTTGTGGACCGCTAAATTTGTGGATCGCTTAACTGCTAAGTTTGTGAACCGCTTGACCGCTAAGCTTATGAACCGCTTGACCGCTAAGCTCGTGGTGGTTAACTTAGTTAAATTACATTTAACCAAATTTAACCAACTGCCTCGCTTAAGTGGAAGGTGGGTGCCTGGGATACCCAGGGGCTTCCACGGTGGCCAGTCAGCCCCTAGATAGACAACTGCCCCCATGGCTGGCAAATCCCCGCAACCCAGCCATGAGCCTCCATTCCAAGCCGAAGGGACTCTCCGAGCTGACACAGCCAGATCGGAGAGGGGAAGAGGGGCTCAGGGCTGGGGGAAGCCCTGGCCCCAAACTACCCAAGTCCCGAGGCACCCTACAAGGACAACCAGGAAAAGAGAAAGATACGCAAGAAATACCTGTCAAGCGAGAAGGCTTGTTACGCCCATGATAGTACTGACGGGAGTGTGAATATAGATCTGATACGCATCGCTGGACCATCTGCCAAGTGTCTTGATGAGGTGGTCTGGTAAGCCACGAGAGGCTGCTGAAGGAGCAGCGCCAATGCGGAAGCTATGACCAGTGTAGCAACCAGGGACCCCAGCAGCGGAGAAAATAGATTGAATATTGGATGTCAGCCATTGGCGATGTAGAGGGGTGCCATCAGAGAGAAGGAAGAGTGGGCCAGGAGTTGAGCCACGGACGTGTAGATACTGGGTAAGGGTGCGTACAGCGCAGAGATCACGTTTACCAGCACCAATGTAAATATGGCAACCTTGGCGAAAGGGGTCCGTCTTAGAGCACTTAATATGAATCCTGAAGCTGCTTGGATTGACTAGGGAATCTGCTTGGACATCACTGACAGCAAGGTGGATGTCAGGATTGAAGGTGGAGTTGACAGTGAACTCACCAGCGTGTAAGAAACCAAAAAACCCGAGACAGCAGGCAGCCCAAAGCATTGTATGGTTGTAGTCAGAGAAGTTCAAGGACTGGAAGATAATGTGCATGAGCTCGATTGTGATGGGTTGGCGCTGACGCCTATTGGAGCCTTGGTGACGTTTGATACCCCGCAACACACACTGTAACCGAAGGCAACCAACAAGCGGAGAAGGATGACCCTCCTCAATGTGAAGGGACCGAATTGCTGAAAGGTAAACCTTTATGGATGAATGGTGGAGAGTATCAGCAAGATGACAGCAGAAACGGATGAGCACGTCTTCACTGGCAGGAAGAGCTGATCCCGAAGGAGATAGGCTATTGTCTTGAGCACAGAAATCCAAGAAGCGGCGTTGGGCAGAAGCATAAACTTTCCTAGTAGAAGGGGCAAGACCCTGAGTCAAATAGAAGTGGCATTTATCTGACAGCGAAGTTCCAAGTCCGAGAGGAGCTGCTGCGAAATCTGGATTGGAATGGAGTCTGCATGAGGCTCGCTAGCCAGCGAAAGTGCTGAAACTGAAAGCGAGACAGGGAGTCAGCAATGGGATTAGACTCCCTCTAACTGGGGAGGCAGTGAAGGAGTGACGAGCTACCAATAAATCATTCAATTCAAGCCATTGTGAAATTAATAGGGCTGGAAAACTAGAATTGTGGCAACTCTTTGCAACTTGCATGTAATGTTTGTATCAAAAAAATTTTAACACTTTGCTAACTCTTTGAATTTCTGTTGAGATGAATTGGATCCAGTGAAGCATACAAAAAAATAGTTGTAGCGGGGAAAGAAGAGCTGAACCTTGAATATCTGCACAAAGGCTGTAATTAATTATGAAAGTATAACCTCCTGGTAGTTTTGTAACCTGCAAGAAGAATTAAGTTCTCAAACCGAAAATCACTAAGGTTTATACATTGCTTCATCTTCAACAATAATGGTCATTGATGATGCTGGTCAAACAGCAGATAACAAGCACACAGGCAGAAGCTCACTTCCTGCCCACACTTTGCCCTCGTTCCCATCATCCCCCTCTAGTGCTTCTTGCTTGTCTCCAGCTCTCACAAATTGCATGTTCCCCACTGAGCCTTGGGAAAGCCTGCAGAGGTGGCAGAAAAGATGCTACAGTCTCAAAATTAGCAGTTCATGGGATATGATGCACTGATAATTAATCAGAGTTACCAGAGTATAATACCATCAACTGATGTGATACAACTCACTTTGACTCTGAAGATGACTACCGCACAGGTTGTCAAAACGTCAGTCACTGTCAACAACAACAGTCCTATTTAGGACTATGTTCACCTGGACGATCAAACTCAACCTACTTTTGAAATGACTCCTGGGTTCAGACCTTTCACAGTTTGAATAACAGTTTGGTAGTTATAATAATGGCTTTTTAGTTGAGCTTGCTTTAGCAGAGCGAGACTCTAAAAATGCAGGCTTGTCTCTTTTTTCTTTTTTGTTTTGTCATTGGGACCTAGTTTGTAGGCCACGCATTCCTAGTGGAGACCATGGAAACTCGGACTAAGAATCGTTGTGTGATCAAAGCCATGCATGTTTTGCGAAGAAAGCTTAGGAAAGATTAAATTTAGAGCTTTTCCGAAACGTGTTGGTCCACGAATTCTATCACTTGAAATGGACGATTACTTTGGAACAAGTGAACACTACTGAGTGGTCAAAAAAAAAAATCTTAATTAGCGAAACTGCGATGGTCGGGTTTTGTAAACTTTCATTGTATGCAAATGGTCTTGTGATGTGCATGTGATTTATTTTCAGCGATGATTGTAATGACATGTCATGTGAATCAGTTTTTTGATCTCCGGCAATGATGTAATTTCTCTGGAATCGAGGCCCTTGAAGTTTTGTGTATTTATACATGTGTATAGCCTGCAAGCGCAGACGTATTTCCGACCATTCTTTTATAATATAATAACAATAATTAGACCAACGATACCCCAAAGTATGTGTATGTGTAACACTGAACCCAACTCAAAATACTAACTAATGGGTCATTTGAAATGTCAGAAAGAAAGTTAAGCCCCTTTTAAAACTTGTTTGATTAATAATATTATTATTGATTAAATTAACCTTCAATTAGTTTTCAACAAATTTGCCTAATGTAGGATGATAATTGAACAATACTCCTTTAGATCTTAATAACCTGGTGTGGACCAAATTGACCTAGGTTGAAAACAGATTGACCTATGAAACAAATCAATCTACAACATATATAATATGATTGTGTGACTGTGTGACTAATAGACTGATTGACTGACTGGCTGGCTGGCCGGCTTGCTGGCTTGCTGGCTTGCTGGCTTGCTGGCTGACTACCTGACTGCCTGGCTAAATAACCTGCTTATCTAGATCAGCTGACTGACTTACCTATTGGCTAACTGACTGACTGGCTGACCTGCTGACTAACTGACTCATTGACTAACTTAACTGACGACTGATTTACTGACTCACTAATTGTCAGACTACCTGACTTACTCAGACTCGTTGACTGACTGAATGACCAACTTACAATTGACTGACAAACTGCCAGACTAATTGACTGAGTAGCTGACTTGCTTTACTAAGTGACTTACTGACTGGCTGTCTGGTTGAATGAGTGGCTGAAAATCTGACTGACTTACTGATGGACCAACTGATTGGCTGGCTGGCTGACTGACTGACTCACTGGCTGACTTGCTGACTAATGGACTCATTGACTGACTAAATTGCTGACTTGTTTGCTATGACCAACTTATCAACCTACTGATTAATTAACTGACTTACTGACTGACTGATTAACTGACTCATTGACTGAGTCACAAACTGACTGACTGGCTGACTTGCTGACTGTTGAATGAGTTCATTAGTTAAGTTTCATGCAACTAATAGTTTTATTGCCTTACAAGAAGGTTAACTATTTTTTTTGATATCAACTGATTGATTAGATAACAGCTAGTCTTCTGACGTACTGAATGATTAATGACAAGATAAATGACTAACTGATATAATATATTATGTGCTGTCTTACAATACAACTGACAGCTTCAAAAGGTGATGGACTACTGGTTGACCAGTGGAATATGATGATGTTGTCTTATGACTGACTGCTTTAAATCCTTTACATTGACCAACTGATTGATTAGATACATGTGACGGCCTTATGGCCTTGACTGCCTTACAGGTTTACGCAGAACTGGTTGATCAACTGATTGATTACTAGATAACTGTCTCATGGCTGGTTGCTAGCCAACATAACTCACTACTTTATGACCAGTGTTACAGAATGAAAGACTGCATCATTCTGATAAACTGATTGAGTGACTGTCACGGACTGATTGACTCTCTGACTGACTCATTGACTGACTCAGTGACTGACTTGTTGACTAACTGTTTGACTGACTGACTTACTAACTGACCCATCAACTGATGAACCGACATACTGATTTTATTGATGGGCTAATTGTCTGACTGACTGACTGACTAGCTGACTTTCTGACCAGCTGACTGAATAACCTATTACCTAACTGACTGACTGACTCAAACTAGCTGACTTGCTGACCGGCTGACTGAATAACCTATTACCTAACTGACTGGCTGACTGACTAAATTCCTGGCTTTTTGACTGATGGCTGATTTACTGACTTAAAATTTGACTGACTATCCAGGGTCCGAAATTGTGCCTTCCTGGTCGCCAATGCGACTAAAAATTTAGTCCTGGCGACCAGAATTTCATAGCTGATCGCCAGCTAGCGACTTGTAAAGCTGGTTGTTATTGTTGACTTTAACGTTTGGAGAAACTGATTAAGAATTGAAACCTCAAGCTATTTGCCAACAGGTGTCTTACTTTTTGTCCTGCTGATATTTTTTAATTAAAAGTGAAACGAATCTTCCTGTAATAATACCTCCTCAACAGCTACGATCAATACAAGTTGAACGTTTCCAAACCGCCATGTTGTTCGGTAAGTACGTTATGTACTTTGTGTACTGGTACGAGTGATGTGGCACAGTTGTGGCCTGGTACGAGCAACATGGCATCTTGACTCGTGTTTATGTTTCTTGTTTCGTGGTAGTTATCGGAAAAAAATAGAGTTTTGATATGATCAGTGCAGTCATGGGCAGACAGCTTTCTGTTCCTACGTTCTAAGTCAGACAGCGTTACATCTCCAAAAAGTAATTTGCAGGAAAAAAAAGACTTCTTTCATACGAGTAGTACAATTTTCGAGCATAAAAACGTCCATACCATGCATTTTTTATTCGTGTTTAAACTATTATTGGAAAAAAAGGGAGGGGGAATTTTTGGCGACCACAATTTACCTCTGGCTACCAAAAATTTATACTTGATTGCCAGTTGGCGCCCGTATTAAAAAGTTAATTTCGGAGCCTGCTATCTGACTTACTTACTGACTTATTAACTGACTGAATGACTGACTTATGGTTGACTGAAAAACTGATGAACTGATTGACTGATTATCTGACTTGCTTGACTGACTGAGTGGCTGACTATACAACTGGCTTACTGATGGAATGACTGATTGACTGGCTGACTGACTAGGTTGCCGACTTGCTGACTGACTGACTCATTGACTGACTTTTTGAGTTACTGACTGATTTATGGATGAAATGACTAATTAACGTACTGACTTACTGTCTTATGGACTGACTGTACGGCTTACCTGTTGACTGACTGACTGACCTAAAAGCTGACTTACAGTAACCAATCACCTGACTTATTCATGGACTCACTCTCTGCTAGTTGACTTGCTGAGTGACTGAGTGGCTGGCTTGCTGACTGACTGACTCATTGACTACAGTTCTGACCTCCTGGCAACTTGCTAAGTGTCTGACTGACTGTGTCATTGACTGAATGGCTGACCTGCTAAATGACTGCCTTATTGGCTAACTAACTGACTGGTTGACATGCTGAGTGGTGACTTATTGATTAAAGAACGAACAGACTCCTTGAATGACTGACAAACTGGCTGATTGGCTGACCTGGTGACTGACTGACTGGCTGAAATACTGAGTGATTGACTGGCTTATTGACCGACTGGCTGACTTGCTTACTTGCTTATTGACTAACTGACTCATTGACTGGCTGACTTGCTGACTGACTTACAGACTTACTTGCTTACCAACTTACTGACCAACTGACTGGCTGACTTGCTTAATACTGACTGATGGACTGTATGACTGTATGACTGTATGAGTGATTGACTAACTGCCACGGACTGATTGACTGATTGATTGATTGGCAACTCACTGATGTCTTGACTGGCTTAATGGCTGACTTTTTTACTGACTGACTGTGTCATTGACTGAATGGCTGACCTGCTAATTGACTGCCTTATTGGCCAACTGACTGGTTTACAAGCTGAGTGGTGACTGACCGACTAAGAAACTAACTGGCTCATTGAATGACTGACAAACTGGCTGACCTGCTGACTGACTAACTTGCTGACTAGCTGAATTACTGAGTGATTGACTGACTTATTGACAGATTGGCTGACTTGCTTACATGTACTTGCTGATTGACTAACTGACTGATGGGCAGACTGAGTGATTGACTGGCTGCCTTCCTGACTGGATTTACAGACTTACTTGCTTATCAACTTACTGACCAACCGACTGGCTGACTTGCTCAATTACTGACTTACTGACAGTATGACTGATAGACTGATTGACTGACAATCACACAGACTGATTGTTTGACTGGCTAACTCTTCAACTGACTATTTGGCTTGACTGGCTGGTCAACATACCGGAGATTCATGCTAAGAAATGAAATTAGCTTTAATGCCCTCCACATATGATTCAGAATTTACTGATCACTGATAAAAATGACTAATTTTTCATTTTAGATCAGATGTATCCAGCAGATGTGACAAGACTTCAACATCCACTGGATTTAGAGTTTATGTTATCTTCAGTGCTGTAAGTGCTGTATAATTTTATATTGCTTTGTAATCCATCTATTGGGTGAACCCGATAAACTAAACTGCTAGCTTGTTCAAAGTAAGATTGGATTATGGCTTCATGAGCTTCTAGTAGCCATACCTGGCCTAATTAAAACCAAAATTCAAAACTGTTTCAAAATAATGTATTTGTAAAATGAGAGATACAATAGGGAAGGAAAAGCACTACACTGTACTTGAGTGACTTGACTTCTGATTTCAATATTTGGCAATTAGCTGATTTCTTATTTACAGCTAAGAAGACAGAGATTCAATAAAATTTTGAGACTCAAAGGAAGAGTGTAAAACATTTGTTTTAATGTATTTATTGAAATCAAATGAATGTTTGTTTTGAGCTCTTCATACAAGACAGCTAAAAGCTCTCAAACAGTTTAAGGCCAAGTTAATGTATTTTCTTTCCAATAAGTACCACTTGTGTAAGTCCGAGAGACTTAAAAAATTGTTTCTGGCCCAACTTTTTTATAACAAGTATTCTTTTGAACTCTTAAAACACTCTCAAATATAAGACAATTATATGAGCTGCAACTCCTGCAAGGGGCATGGACATAATTATATATATTTGGAAAATGAATGAATGAATAAGATGAATTTTAGGTTTCATAAAATCAAGATCATTTGATAATGATTTATGCCATTGAAATATTGATTTCTAAAAATCTGCCTTTTCTGAAATTCAAACTACAAAATCATTTGATGTATTTGTTAATTTGTATATAATGCTGCTCACTTTTGTATTTTGTGTTCCAAAACGGAAGGGTATGCATGACCACTAAAAAGCCTGAAGAAGCTACTTATTTTATGGCTGGGAATTCCTCTAGGATACGTGAAAAAATTCAAATTCATTTTAAAATTAATTGTGTATCGTTGACTGATAGTGTTTTGTTCTAATGTAGTAGACATCATTCTGCTTTGAACAAGCTGTGCAACAATGGTGTAGTTAAATACCAAGTTTTGCTTTAACTGTATAGTTCTGTAATGTACATGATACCATTTGAATGGAGTGATTTATTGACTGATTGACAATTTCCTCATGTGGTCATTAGCTGATTGACCAACTGAGTAAATGATTGACTAACCGACTAATTGACTGACTAATTTCATGACTAACTGACTGACTGACTGACTGCCTAACGGACTGTCTGATTATATTACTGACTATGAATGACTGATTAATGCCAGGACTGATTGGCTAAAAAACTGACTGACTTACTTGCTGAGTGACTGACTCACTCACAAAATGGCTGACTTGTTGTTGACAGTCTGACTGATTAACTGACGTGTAGTTGACTGACCAACTGACAGACGGATCAACAGATTAGCTGACTTTCTGACTGACTGACTGACTGGCTGACTTGCTGGCTTGCTGACTGAGTGGCTGACTATCTGACTGCCTGACTAAATAACTTGCTGATCTGCTGACTGTCTTACCTATTGGCTAGCTGACTGACTTGCTGACTAACAGACTGATTGATTGAAAAAATAGCTGACTTGTTGTTAACTGTCTGACTGATTAACTGACTTGTAGTTGACTGAAATATCATAAGTGGTTGACAAGCCTGACTCGCGCTTTCCACCCACGTGTTTAAAGCCTAAGTTAAATTCTCAGCATTTAGCCTTCATGATTATCTTTCAGAGACCTTCCTCGTTTGTACCATATAATTGGAGGTTCTTTGTAGACTCTACGGACTTCATTAATTTCATGGAAAGCACGGAAGTCCCAAAGCATTCAATCATTGTTTCAATTGACATGACAAGTCTACCGGTATATACCAACATTCCACAGGAAGAGGATATTAACACTATATGCAAAGCATAATGATATTCTTACTACAAAAGATAAACCATTCCAACACAGTCACTTGAACAAGCTCTCAGATTCATTTTAAAAGAAAATTCATTCCAGTTTAATGGAAAAAATTACCTTGAAACACATAGGACAGCAATGGGAACAAAGGTCGCTGTTGCTTTTGCAAACATCTTCATGACAAAAGTACAAACAGAGCTACTAAACAAAAGTGCAAAAAAGCCTATCTGTTGGAAAAGATATATAGGCAACATCTTCTCTCTCTGGGATATTTGAAGAGAAGAAATAACACTCTTCATTGAACAAGCAAATAATCACCATGCCACTATCAAATTCACAGCAGAAATCTCTGAGGACAAAGTCACATTTCTGGATACAATTGTGTACAAAGGAGAAAGTTTTAACAGCATGTTAATTCTTGACGTAGGAACGCATTTTAAGCCAACTGAAACATTTCAATATATACATTTCTCATCTTGCCACCCATTAGGGGTCAAGAAGGGCTTAATAAAAGGCGAAGCCCTCCGGCTACTCAGAACAAATTCCTCAAAAGAAAACTTTCAAAAAGGACTAGAAGAATTCCAAAAGCACCTTAGAGAGAGAGGATACCCACAGAATTTAATAACTCTAACTCACTCTGAAATACACTTTGAAAACAGGAAAGAAGCACTCCAACAAAGACCTTCAAGAGGAAAAACCATTTTCCCCTTTGACATGCAATATCAGCCATCCGTTCCTAGCCTTAAAAACATTCTTATGAAACACTGCTGGCAACTAATAGAGAACCAACCTCTTCTTAGACAGATCTACAAAGAACCTCCAATTATATCGTACAAACGAGGAAGGTCTCTGAAAGATAATCGTAAAGGCTAAACTCTGAGAATTTAACTAGGCTTTAATCATGTGGGTGGAAAGCGTGAGTCAGGCTTGTCAACCCATCATGATATTTCATCTAGAAATTATTTTGTATTAATAATATTGACTGATAGCATTAAGCACCTTGGGTTTTTTCTTTCTATCTTTTCAAATGATCATACATGCGTAAAATCTTAATGCTAATTCATATGTGATTTGCTTTGAACGAGCTGTGCCACAATGTTGGTATAATAATGCCAAGTTAATTCTTCTTTTGGTCATTTATTATAGTTCTGCAATCTGTATGATTCCATTTGAGTGGACTGGTTTATTGACTGAATGACTGTTTCCTTAAATGAGTGCTCCTTAGCTGATTGACCAACTGACTAAATGAGTGAGTCACTGACTAATTGAATTAATTAATGTGTCTGGCTGATTACATGACTGACTACAGTAAAAACCCACATATAAGAACCTAGAATTTTTGAGGTCAGGCTGAACAGGTTCTTTAATTTAGTTTAGGGTTTGTCACAATTCAGGCTGATCAGGTTCTCAAAATGTTCTTATTAATTTTCAAAGGTTCTCATAGTGTAATTAATGTCACTATTCCGCTTAAGATATGCGCATGAAAAGGTAACACAACTAAATAGCGCATGCAGGCAAATAAGACAATTACTACAAGATGGCGTAATAAGGGGGGGACACAGCCCTGTGGCAGGTTCTAGCGACTTCAGGTTATGCGCACAGCAAAAACACAAGGCTCACTTATCGCCCCACTACCGTGGGGTAGGACAAGAGTATTAGCAGAGCCTTTCTTATCTCCCCAGCGCTGCACGGGCTGGATCGGACAAGATTAAGGCAAATGAATAAGATGGCAAGACACAAGCAATGCCAAAAGCTTGGGGGAAGTCGCAACGCAGACTTAACCGCACCACAAGAAGTGACCCCCCAAACTTTATTGATACCAAACACAACAAAACTCCTCCATAGGGAGGGATGGTGGGTAACAAAATTACTGTAACTGTTTGCTTTCGTGCAAGCTAGGCGAATAATGACCAGGTCTGAAATAGCAGAACTTTATAGCTAGACAGTGTCTCAAATCTCGACCAATGAATACAGTTGTACCATAAGCCAGCTACCTAGTCTTATCATGATTAAAGTCTAGCCATGATTAGGGCCTTGAAAACAGGGACCAATGTGTGCGATGCTAAGAAAGAATATGATGACAAACATACGACAAATTAGTCAGGTTTCAACCACGAACAGTTTTGTTTGTATCTTAAAATTAGCGTGCTTTCATTCATAAATAAGGCTTTAAAGATCGATCAGAGCATACATTGGGGCAGGCTACCTTAGCCTACCCCCCCTGGGGCTTCATGTTCCATTAACTACATTTACCATCTGGTAAATGTCTTACCGGCATTGGCAGAAATATTGTACTACTAATACATAATGGCAAACATTGAAGGTCCAAGAAGAACATCAATACATTTCTATATTTTTTGAATAAGATATTAAGATTTTAAATCATCTATTTTGCAGGGTAGCTTTATGGAAAACATACTTCTAGTGAAAATCCAAACAAAATGTAAATCAAGGGAAACATATGCACAATACCTTTTGTCAAAAGCTTCTTGTGCAATTAAAATTGAGAAGTTTGACTGTCAAAATTGGAGTGATTGTTTTGTATAAGGACCTACATGTATTTTTCTTTGCCAGGCTGAACAGGTTCTTATATTTTTGGGCACTGCAATGCCAAATTTCAGCCTGTAGGTTCTTAAATCACTAGGTTCTTATAAATATGCCAGGTTTTTGCTGTACCTGATGAATTGACTGACTGTCTAACTGTCTCACTAACCAACTGACTGCAGATTATAATTACCGTATTTATTTGATTAACCGCCCTGGGCGCTTATTAAATTTTTGGACCTTGAGAGTGGGCGCTTATTCGGGGTGGGCACTTATTCGAGGCTGGGCGCTTTTAAATTTTCACCATTTTCATTAAGTGTTCAGTATGTATAAATGCTAATAACAAAACGCGAAGAAGTAACAAAGCAAGGTTTCTGTAAAATACTCTGAAGAATTTAACTCCGTCATCGGGGAAGTCTCTTATTAGAATTCATTCACTCAAATGGGTGGGCTGGGGGTGCAGCGCTTATTTGAGTTTGATTGGGAGGAGGAGGGGGTGGGCACTTATTCGAGGCTGGGCGCTTATTAACTTTTTCTACCTTTAGGATGGGTGCTTTTTCGAGGTGGGCGCTAATTCAAGGTTGGGCACTTATTCAAATAAATACGGTATTACTGATTAACTGATGGATTAACTGACCGATTGACTGACTGATGGACTGACTGACTTATTTGGTGACTGACTGACTCATTGACTGACAAAATGGCTGACTTGTTGACTGACTGATTGATTAACTGACTTACTAATTGACTGAAGTCTGAATTACTGACTTACAGTTGACTGACAAACTGGCAAACTGATTGACTGATTAGCTGACTTTCTTTTCTGACTGAGTGGATAGCTTTCTTGCGAATGAGTGGCTGTCAATATGACTAGCTTACTGATGGACTGGGTGATTGACTAACTGACTAGCTAACGTGTTGACTAACTGACTTCCTTACTGATTGGCTACTTGACTGACAGACTGACAAATCAACTAAGTAACAGTTGCTAACTGACTGAGTGAGCGGCTGACTTACATGTACCAACTAACTGATTGACTTACAAACTGACAAACTGAGTAACTGACCTTCTGACGGACTGACTCAGGACTAATAACCAAGCAGGGTTCTATCTAGGGTATTTGAGGGGTAGAAACTTCCCCCCCCAAAATGCCCAGCTTCCCCCCAAAAAATATCGGAGCTAAATGTAACATTGTCAGAACGTGATCACGACTAAAAAATAAAATAAAATACCACTGTAACATTAACTCAAAATTGAGTCTCAAAATGCACCAGATTGCATCTCAGCGCATATTCATTTCAAAAATTTCAGGGGGAGCATGCCCCCAGACCCCCCTAGGAAGCTCATGGCCTTCGGCCACTCGGGACTTCTCCCCCAAACGATAAATCCTAGATAGATGCCAAGCAAATGCCTTACTAACTGAGAAACTAGCTAATTAACTGTCTGACATACAAACTGACCGTCTGACTGAGAAACTGACTAATTTACTTACTAAGTAATCAGCTGACTAGATAACTGAGCAAATCAGTAACTGGCTAACTGTCTAACTTACTGAATGACTGAGTAACTGAGTCACTGGGTGATTGTTTAACTGATTGACTGACTGGCTGACAGAATGACTGATTCGATAACTAACAGAAAGACTGACTGATTGAACACCTCACCAAGTGTCTGACTAACTTCAAGTAACCAACTGACTAACTGAGCTGAAAAGGTCACTGACTAGCTGACTGGCTACCTGACTGACAGACTGGCTAATTGACTGAGTGACTGACTGTGTAAGGAGGGAAAGGGACTGTTATCAAAGGGGGAGTACTGTTTGCTAGTACAGTCAAGGGCTGGGTGTTAATTTATTATAATATTATAATTATATAGTAAATTATTCCAATATGTTTGCTCACTGGTATTCATGAAAATGTGATGCAGTCAAACGTTTTTAATATGGGCGTTAACTGGACCATATTAACAAGTTGTCTGAATTGAACAGGTTGAATTTAGAGAAAGATTAAGGCTTTCTTTCCCTAGGGACAAAGCAAACTGTCTAATAATAAGCTTTCTGAACTAAGTGGGTGTCTGTAAAGAAATGTTTGACTTTAACGGGAAATTAGTCTGTTCTGAAAATAACACACGAGCTTCACTGAATATTTTAAACTTTTGTTTTCAGATCAGATGCCACAGAAAGACTGAACAAGGACCTTCATGAGCCAAGAGCCTCTGTTATCTTCAGTAATGTAAGTGCTGTATGTTTTGTGTTTTAATCCAGCTGTTAAGTAAACCAGATAAACCGAACTGTTTGGTTTCAAGCTTCATAAAGTGACTGTTTGACCAACTGACTGATTGATTGACTGATCAACTGATTAATTTGCTTAGTATACTTCTAACTAATCAACTGACCATTTTGACTGACTGACTGAGCAACTTAGCTACTGGCTGATTGTCTACTTGTAACTGACTGACTGGCTGATGGAATGACTGATTGAGCAACTGAATGACTGACTGACTGACTGACTGACTGATAGCACAATAAGCCACTTGCACTAAGAGGTCACATGACCAATGCTTCCTTTAAGTAATTAGTTGGAATCTTGCTGATGACAATAATAATATTGACAGAGCACATAAAAATTATCTTACTTCCGAAATTTGAGAGAAAACGCATTTAAGGGAGATATTTTATGGCACTTTGATTTTTCAACAAAGTAGTATGATTTGTATTGGCCACCATGACTGTTGGAGGGCATATTCTTGCCCTCCAACGTGGCGGCCAAACTACTTTTTGCTTATATCTTGTGAACTGTTTGACTCTCAGATGTGCTGTAAACACTACCACATGATCTCTTCAACATTTGCCTTGAAGTTTAAGTGCAAAATTTGTGTTCCGAAAGAGGTATACAATTCATAATTATTTTAAAAATGACATTTTGGTCATGTGACCAGCTACGAACTTACTCATTTTAAGAAAATGGTGCGGGTTTGCAAAACTAAATCACTATTATTTTGTTTAAGATACAACCCACTAATCGTTTTTCAAAGGCAAAATCATATAACTTTCATTTTCATAAAAACAATGTCACATGACCTCTTAGTGCAAGTAGCCTATGGGATACCTGACCAGCTGACATAATGACTGATTGAGCAACTGACCGACTTACTGGCTGACTGACTTACTGTGCAATTGGGTACCTGACTGGCTGACAGAATGACTGATTGATCAACTGACTGAATGATTGACAAACTGAGTAACTCACCAAGTGACTGAATAACTGAAAGCAACTGACAGACTGACTTGGGGACTGACTGGGGTCCGCAAAGCAGGGGTCAATAATATTTAATAAAACTTTTACAATTGTAATTAATTTAAGTGTAAACCATTGTTTTAGAGTCTGTGTTAATCACACTCTGAACAAATGAACTTCTTTACTCCATTCCAATAAACTTCAAGTTTCTGTTTTCTCACACAGAGGTTTCTTGTAACAACAATTAAACCAAAAGAAAGCTATACATAATCAAACCAAATAATAAATACAAAACAAAGAAATGTACTCAGAGAAAAACCTAAAGAAATAAACTAAAGGAATTAAAAACACACACACCTGACGGTGGAGGTATTATCCGAACATTGAAGGACAATACATAAAGTATGGCAATGGTATACAAGCGATCCTTGAATAATAGTCACAAACGTTACACTAAACGGCAGTTTAAGTGACCAGAAACTTGAATTAAGCCCAAAAACCACTGGTCCTAAATCAGTGGAAACAGTCTGAAATTATATTGCTATATCTGTACACTTGTAAAGTTATATTTGTAAAAGTTCTATAAAATTGATACCAGAAGTGTTATTTGCCAGTACAGACAAGGAGTGGGTGTTAATTTATTATAATCATATGTGGTAAATTATTCTAACATAGTTGCTCACTGGTATTCATGAAAATGTGATGCAGTCAAACCTTTTTAATATGGGCACTAAGGGGGGCATAGAAAGTGTCCTTATTAACAGGATGTGTGTATTTAAGCAGCTTGAATTTAGAGAGCGCTTTCTTTCCTTAGGGACAAAGGAAAGTGTCCGTAATTATAAAGTTTCTGTGTTAAGTGGGTGTCCATAAAGCAAGATTTGAATGTTAATGGGAAATTGGCCTGTTCTGAAAATAACTGAGGAGCTTCATTGAATATTCTAAACTTTTGTTTCCAGATCAGATGCCACAGAAAGACTGGACAAGGACTGTCACGAGCAGAACCTCTGTTATCTTCAGTATTGTATGTGCTCTTTGTTTTGCTTTGTAATCCAGCTCTTGAGTGAACCAGATAAACAGAATTGTTGGCCAGGTGATTTCAAAGTTTGATTATGCTAATCCCGGAGAAAGCTGTTGTAACATTATTAAGTTATACTGTACCTAATTCTTTCATTTCACAGTTATTTCACCATCAAGTGGACCACTTTTGGGAGTAGAGGTTTATCAATCTTACTTTTCCCAATAAAACAATAACTACAACAACAATAAAAACTAACAAAATGTGCAAAATAAAATGCAATATAAAAGAGCAAAGTTCCAAAATAAATTAAATCGAACTACAGTTGTACAGCTTGGTCAACATTATTATGGTGAAAATAAGATAATTTAACCCAGGATCATCCAATTGAGTGTAGTTCTGAACAGCTACACTGTTGGGGATTGAGTGACTGTCATTTCAAAAGTGTATAAAAGAAATCAACTTGATTGAACAAATTAATAATTTATTATTGAATTCTGAATAAATAATATTAGTACTTCCAAGACCAAGCAAATAAAATCATTATTTTTAAGGGATGCATTCAGCATTTCTGTTGAACTTTGTATGAATTGGACATTTCACATTAAATAAATGCTTGCAATACAAAGACAGCTGAAACGCATTGAAATCTTTTTGGTTTCAAGAACAAATAATTTGAATGATTGCTAAAATTCCAAGGGACATGCACTTGTTGGTGAAGTACTCATGATCAGAAAATGTAAATGCAAAAACTGTGGTCATTATATGTTTTCTCCTGGATTAGCACTTATCAACTTTGTTCAACTGTGTCACAACATTATTTTAAACCAATAGCCAAGTTCTGCTGATATAATAATAATAATAATAATAATGATAATTATTATTATTATAGTATTCTTATTATAGTATTATTATGGTACCTGTTAGTGCAGATATGCAATCCATATTGTACCCTTCAAATTTCTTACCACATTGATCTATTCAAATTACAGTCCGACTTAATAATTGAATAGGATAACTGTGATGACAAGGATAATTAGCATAACTACTATAACTGGGATGACTGGAATTACTGAAATAAATAATATAACTGAGATGACTAGGATGACTACTATGACTCAGATGACCGGAATGACTGGGATGATACTGGGGACTGGGATGACAAAGATGACTGGGATTTTTGGGATTACTAACATGGCTATGACAGGGATGACTAGGGTGACTCACATGATAAGGATAACTGGGATGAGTAAGGTGACTGAGATGACTGGGATGACTGGGACAACTAGGGTGACTGGAATGACTGGGATGACTGGGACAACTAGGGTGACTTGAATGACTAGGATGACTGGGACAACTAGGGTGACTGGGACGACTAGGGTGTCTGGAACGATTAGGATGACTGGGACGACTAGGGTGACTGGGACGACTAGGGTGACTGGAATGACTAGGATGACTGGGATGACTAGGGTGACTGGGATGACTAGGGTGACTGGAATGACTAGGATGACTGGGATGACTAGGGTGACTGGGACGACTAGGGTGACTGGAATGACTAGGGTGACTGGGACGACTAGGGTGACTGGAATGACTAGGATGACTGGGACGACTAGGGTGACTGGGACGACTAGGGTGACTGGAATGACTGGGACGACTGGGACAACTAGGGTGACTTGAATGACCTAGGATGACTGGGACAACTAGGGTGACTGGGATGACTAGGGTGACTGGAACGATTAGGGGCGACTGGGACGACTAGGGCGACTAGGGCGACTAGGGTGACTGGAATGACTAGGATGACTGGGATGACTAGGGTGACTGGGACGACCAGGGTGACTGGAATGACTAGGATGACTGGGACGACTAGGGTGACTGGGACGACTAGGTTGACTGGAATGACTAGGATGACTGGGATGACTAGGGTGACTGGGACGACTAGGGTGACTGGAACGACTAGGATGACTGGGACGACTAGGGTGACTGGGACGACTAGGGTGACTGGAATGACTAGGATGACTGGGACGACTAGGGTGACTGGGACGACTAGGGTGACTGGAATGACTAGGATGACTGGGACGACTAGGGTGACTGGGACGACTAGGGTGACTGGGACGACTAGGGTGACTGGAATGACTAGGATGACTGGGATGACTAGGGTGACTGGGATGACTAGGGTGACTGGAATGACTAGGGTGACTGGGATGACTAGGGTGACTGGGACGACTAGGGTGACTGGAATGACTAGGGTGACTGGGACGACTAGGGTGACTGGAATGACTAGGATGACTGGGACGGCTAGGGTGACTGGGACGACTAGGGTGACTGGAATGACTGGAACGACTGGGACAACTAGGGTGACTTGAATGACTAGGATGACTGGGACAACTAGGGTGACTGGGATGACTAGGGTGACTGGAACGATTAGGACGACTGGGACGACTAGGGTGACTGGGACGACTAGGGTGACTGGAATGACTAGGATGACTGGGATGACTAGGGTGACTGGGACGACCAGGGTGACTGGAATGACTAGGATGACTGGGACGACTAGGGTGACTGGGACGACTAGGGTGACTGGAATGACTAGGATGACTGGGATGACTAGGGTGACTGGGACGACTAGGGTGACTGGAATGACTAGGATGACTGGGACGGCTAGGGTGACTGGGACGACTAGGGTGACTGGAATGACAGGGATGACTGGGACGACTAGGGTGACTGGGACGACTAGGGTGACTGGAATGACTAGGATGACTGGGACGACTAGGGTGACTGGGACGACTAGGGTGACTGGAATGACTAGGATGACTGGGACGACTAGGGTGACTGGGACGACTAGGGTGACTGGAATGACTAGGATGACTGGGATGACTAGGGTGACTTGGACGACTAGGGTGACTGGAATGACTAGGGTGACTGGGACAACTAGGGTGACTGGGATAATTAGGGTGACTGGGACGACTAGGCTGACTGGGACAACTAGGGTCATTTGCTTTGCTGATGGCAAAATTTCCAAAGTTGTTACTGGCTGACTTGTTTGAATACTGGCCGAACGGGGATTTGTCAAACTGAATAACTGACCGCCTGTTGATTTTTTTTCTGACTAAACAGAATCAGTTCAGAATAATCTGACAGTTAACCCAACTGTATGACAGCTCGAGGGTCCGAACAATTCACAGTTGCCTTATTTTGGATTTGTATTTTAATTGTATAGTTGGTGGACTGCATATCTGTGCTAACTTGTATATTCGTTTTCTTTGAACTTGATGAGTGCATTTCAAGTCTCCTCTTGCTTCTACCGGCAATTTCCCAGCATGGAAATACCTCTTAGGAATGACTGAATGCACTTTGATGATGTGCAGTGTAGTGCTTCTTGCTGGCTGTTAATTATTTCAACGATTACAACAGTTATACAACTAATCAAATCATCAGCCAACCTAAGAGATCATTTGATGGGGCGTGGCGGGGGGAAGGGGGGTGGGAGGAGAGGAGAGGTTTTTCCTAGGTAAAACTGCTTGTTGTGGCAAATTGGCAAATTTTAAAATCTGTTGTTTTGTTTTGGAGCTTGAATTTCTGACTGACATTCATCACTGCAACAACTTACCTTCCTACCCTTGAAGGTGGTTTTCAAGTTCAAGTGAATAAAATGTCTAAATTCTTAAATTCAATTCCATTTTCATTTCCGCGTTCGGGGAAAGTTTATTCCACAGTTTTATCATAAGAAAATAAGATTTGGCATGGGTGAACTGGATTATTCGTTTAATTTGTTTCAACTGATTGTGAATTTGAATTGCGTGCCTAACCTTCAAACTTCTTTGTGAAAAACAACAGCAAGTGCTTTGAGTATGAATCTTGTGGCTCTCATTCTGACATTCGTTGAATTAATTTTACCAAGAAAATCAGTCTACTGCTTGCAAAATGGAATAAGAATTACACAGCAACAACAACAGCAACAATGAAATTATTGAAGTAGAGTCGCTAAAATTCTGCCGCGGTGTTTTAAAGTACGTTTGATAAGCTCGGAATAAAACTGGGCGTGGGAAATTTAGTGTACTTCTAAAGAGGTAAAGTGAGGAGATTTTGAAAATTTGCACTCATCTTTTTCAATTCCAGAGTGATCAACATGTTATTTCTCTTTACTTCTTTGAGTAAGTTCCCAAGCAGAAGGATGTTGAAAATAAGCGTAATTATGATGAGTGGGGAGGCTTTGTCTCGATCAACTGTCAAATTCTCAGAACTGATGGTAAAGAAAATCCGCAGCAGTTAGTAAAGAAAATAACATGTTGTAACTTGGGACTGAAAGTCCCCAGTAACCTAAAGGCCTTCAGATAAGCAGTTTGTTTTGCAATAACAATGCAATCCATAAATACATGTGCAAACTGAAATTCTGATTAACAACAAATCGTATCAAACTTAAGTGTCTTTTTTTTCAGCCGTTATTTAGGCTCGTCACGCAAAGTCGTGAAGCCCAAAAACGACCTTGAAGAAGATCACACGCAAGTTTGACATCGGATTTAGAGCATAGTAAAATTTTTGTTAGTTTTTTTTCTTATGTGCATGTATTTTGTGAGATGCCGTTAAATGAAAAACAAGCCGCTCACTGAAAAAGTCGGAAATTTATTCCCTTTTGTTTTTCCAACTTTTGGAGCTCAAGCAATCACAAATGAAGACGGCAACAACAATGGCGCCTAACAAAAGGCTTCAAATTGCACGCTTGCTTTCATTTTGCACATTTATTCGCTTTCGTATGCAAGAAAGGAATGTAATGATCAGAAGTTCAAGGTTTTGAGAACACAAACATTTAGCCATGTAATAGGATGTAATATCAAATTCAAAACGCGCGCGTACAAAGTTCAAATTAATAGGTAAATTTAAAATATTGAGAAAATTAAAACAACATAAGGCTTTCCTAGCTCGCTCGCTTTCATTTTTTGCACATTTAGTCGTTTTGGTACGCAAAGCAACAAGAAAAGTCAGAAAAGTAATTAAACAATTCAAGGATTTGAGACGGAACACAAACAGTTGGCCATCAAATATCCAATTCAAAACGTGCGAGTACAAAGTTTAAATTAAAAGGTAAATCAGTTAAAATGCTGAGAAAATTTAAACAATATATGATGTTCGCAAAACTCCTACTTATTTTTTCAAGTGCCGATCTTGTTGCCGTCGCTTTGTTGATTGCTTAAAGCTTTATAGTATGTGAAGAAGAACTTGGCTTATTGGAAGGCTCGGACAAACAGTGAAACATTACGCATGGTAACTTTGCACTGTGTTTCTACTCCATAATGAGTTACAACGTAACATAACAACGCAGTATTTTTTATTTTTCCTTTGGAACATTTCGGATAAGGTTTTTAGGGGTGGAAACACAGTGTAATTTTAAAGCTGGGTTTTACTAGCGGCGTACCACAGGCTAAGTTTAGTGAGGTCATCAACAACTGAAGTTTATTAAAATACACAACTGAAGGTGTGAGCACAAAGATATGGTGAAGCGCGGAAGAATATAATAAGTGCGTTGGGTTCCTATGTTTGTGCTTATGCTTTTGTTGTTGATGTCTTCACTATTAACTGACGCTTGTATTCATGTCGTGAGTGAAAACTGGTCTTTACTGCGCGTAATGTTTCACTGTGTTCGAGCCTTTAGGGTATTTATCTGGTTCACTCAAGTAGTTGGATTACAAAGTAAACAGCACAGGTACTGAAGATAACAGTATTTTATTGAAGAATAAAGCTTGTCTCTGTTGTCCATTTATTGATAATAAAAAAAATGAAAAAAAAGTAATCTAGCCTCCCCCGTCCCTGCCGGGCTGCTTCCACTCATCTCCGAGTCGGCGTTCATTCTGCTGTCCTCATTTGATATTCCAACTTTAAAATCCTGGTCTGTTTTATCTGATCCCTTCATTCAAGCTGGGGGCAGTTGAACACTTCGAAAATTCAGCCGTTTGTTCCCAAGTGGGGAGGGCAGCGTGAAGAAAAGTGAGAGTTTGCTCCTCATGCTATCAGGGTCTCATTCAACTTTGTCACAATACCACACCAAATTAATTTGGAATTAAAATTAGCCAAAATAATTTGAAGTGAAAATTATAATTTTGTTTTGAAAGTGCGTGTCTGCAAAGTCAATATATCGTGAAAAATATCCAGAGTCGTGGACAAGAAAAAAGAGGGCGCAAGACAGTGAAACTCAGTCTTCAGTGGGTCTCCGTCATCGATGCCCAGAAAACTGGACAAAGCATCGCGCTGGTCTGACCGACCTTCATCCCACAAACTTCACCAAAGAGCACAAGTCAATAATAATCTCTCCTCTGCGAAGCTACTAATGTTGGATTTCTCTTGTCCTAGTTATTGTTTAGTGTTTAAACCTACGTTAAAGCAAATTTGGAAGTGAAAATTACGCTTCGTTTCTTATTGCTGTTATTCTAAATAGTCGAAATTATCTGAAAGTAATAAAGCGAAACATTAGGAAGCAAAATTTACGCAGTACTGCTACAATGCCACGTAAATTGCGCTTTAAATATTTCGTTTTATATCTTAAAATTGGCTGCCGTAATAATCTAATGTTGAATTCGTTTAAATCAGTACCTCGTAGGTTCGCCGTCAAATTTCGCCAAACTGAAAGGATTAAAGCGATCTTGCAGATGATTTAAATTTTTGCTTGTTTTGCTTCCCGTAGAAATAATTCGATTAATTCTCTCAGTGAAATAAAGGTTTATCTTTGACTTGAGAAATTAGTGCGAAAGTAATGTGAAGGTAGTAAATTTAATGTTTCAGTTCCTAAAAATATTTTGGATTCAATAGCAAGTCTTTATGTTTTTCTGTATAATAATTATTTAAATTGTCCTATCTTTTAGTTCCCAGGAGATTTGAAGCTTTAGTCACGATGGTCACGCTAGCCGACTTTACCAGCATTGCGTGACGATCGTGACAATAGCCCAAATAGCGTGGAAATACGGTCGTGACTGGAATGGATACTTAAAATCGGGATTCCGATAAATGACTGGAACTAGTCAAATATATAATTTTTAATACAAAAAAATGATCTTAAGTATATGTTTCCAGACCTATATCCGAACCCTAATTTGAAGCATCAATTGAAGTCACTGCCGGGAAATTGTCTTACAAAGTGAAAAGTTAAGACTTACCAAAAATGTTTATTCTGGCTGTTTACCTAAGGCTATCCGAAATTTAGGTCAAGTTAACCCGATTTTTCACACAGCCTAAGGAAATCTATTCTATGTCCTTCTTAAAAATAAGGATATAGAGCAGATTACCACAGCTGTCTGATTAATCAAGTATTTCCTTATTTCGAAAATGGTTTAGTATCTAAAGCTGATGTTATTAGACTAACATCAACAGCCATGTTTGTTTGCCTATTGTTTTCAGTTGACCAAAAAACAACAGGTAAAAAAAACAGATGTTGATGTAACCTAAATTTAACCTAGTAAAGTAAACTGGTAAATTTGTTATAATCTGACGCAGGAAAAAGATGAAAATGAAATAAATTTGGACCTATTTATGAGCGATGTTTTTGTTTGTAAGGTTTTAGTTAAATCTTAAGCTAGTCAGGTAGGAAAAAGATGGAAATGAAATAAATTTGGGCCTATTTATGAACGTTAGTTTGGTTTATGGTTTTGATTAAATATTCAGCTATTCAAAAAAATATCAGTACAAAATTTGGCAATTATGGAAATGCTATTTTTGTTTTTTGTGCAATATTTTGGAAAGATATGGATTGTTAGGCAATGAAAAGCTTTAGGTTTAGAAGAGATATCCCTAACCAGTTGTCCCCCATTAGAAAGATTCTTATTGACTATCAGCTCAATTTGATGTCATCTGTGAAAATCCACCCAAGCCAGACCAATGCGATTCAGTGCTCGGTTCTCTGCCCTCGAATCATCCGTCGACACACCTACTCCGTGAGCCGGGGAGCACGTTCTTGCACCCCCGTTTTTCATCCTCAACTGTGAAACATTCCCAGACATATTGTTTGCAGACAAGCAACTTTCTCGATCGAAATGGTTATTTTTTATTTTTTTGGAAAAGGTGTGGTGTTATAACAAAATGGACGAAACCCTAAAAACATGAGAAGCAAACTCTCACCTTCTTCCACGCTGTCCTCCCCACTTGGGAACAAACGGCCAAATCCTCCAAGTGTCCAACAGCCCCCAGCATGAATTACAGGATCAGATAAAGTTTCCCAGGATTTCTCAGTTGGAATATCTCAGAGGACATCAGAATTCACACCTTCTCAGAGGCAGAGCTTCCACAGCCCAGCAGGGACGAGGTTGGCTAGATTTAAACATGACCTTTCCCAAGTGATGGGCTCCTAATCTTGTGCGTGTGCCACCTGAGGTCTGAAATTAAATAAGACATTTAAAATATGTCCTAAGAAAACAGCCAACAACTCTTGACGACACCACTGGTTTCCCCATAAAATGACACAAAAATGAAGAATAAGTGAAGAAATTCTATACTAATGATGTGTCACTACCCAGATCTGTGTAGTGCTTCTGGTTGGTCGTACCACAAGGATGTGTCTTAACCAATCAGAAACCATACCCAGATATGGCTAGTGACATGTCATCAGTCATCATTTTGCGGGAAAACCAGTGATAGCATCTGAAAAAGTCAGCTGTTTTCAAATGCTTAGCTAACACAAGCCTAACAAAAAATTAATAATATTAAGATAACTAATGCAAGCTCATTAGCATATTAAACAAAACTAGATATTTCTTGGTGCTACAAGTGCCCTCGTAATGTAAACATGTATTCAACTAACGCTTCGATTATGTGCAAAAAAATGGAAATGAAAAGAATCCTGGGGAGCAAATTCCTAAAACTAGCATGCCAGACCTTTTGAAAACCTATGGAAATTGAAGGAAAAAATTACAGAGAGCAAATGCAAAACCAAGAAAACTAGTATATTTAGATAGAATATAAATGCAATGAAAAGTCTGCAGTCTGCATCGTCTGAGACCAGTGTAAGAAAGTAAGTACTCAAAAGTTAATCAAAAAAATAGTTTTAGTTTCGAAATAATCAGCGATTTGGAAACAACAATCTACTTACTGCGAGTTCCGTAGAAAACGAAAAGAAGCAGAAGCAGACTAGAGATTGCATTAGACAAAATATTCGTGTGAAGTTATGAACAATCTACTTTGTGTTAAAATACTTAAGATCCTACTTTTCCTAGGATTTTTCCCAGGCTCACTGTTTCTTAAGAATTTCCCGTTGCTATGGCGTTCTGTTTTAAATTAATCTGAAGAATGGACACTATCCTTTGTGCAGCAACCTCACCTTGAAGTCCCTTCAAAGAACAACATCAATCATCAAAGTTATAAATAATCAAACAAAAATGATACTCTACCTACTTGATACCATAAGAAAGGTAAGAAAGAACAGTAAGGAGAATTTGCCAATTGATATTGGGACTTCAAGGATCAAGATCACTGTGGTTAAAATGCTTTTCTATTCCTATCCATACTATGCTTAGTAGTTAGTGTAGTTTCCTCGCCACTGATAGCTGGAGAGATGCCTTAGCTGACAAAGCTCAAGCTTATCTTTTCCCTTAATGGAAGATCATCATAACTTTTCTGATGGTCAAGGTTGGTAGATTCTACCCATATAAATTATAGCCCATAGCTTATCTGTATTGGCATTTTGTTCTGAATATTAAAACCATGTATGTACAGTACTACTATTTCTTGCAGCCTGTATAGTGCCTGACTAAAGTAATATATGTTACTTAGGAGGTTTAGAGCTAATAGTTTGCTAATGAGCTTGCTCTAAACTGTTTAATTCTAGCATTAAATTAAAACTAATACTGTATAAGCGGAATCCTGGTTCTTTGAACCTCTTGATTATTCAAATTAAAACTTGTTTTCCTTCCCCTAAGTCGCCTTGGGCTTTCCCAAACAGAAAATGGCAAGAAAGCCCAAAGCCCAAGAACGAGGCTTAATATCTCTCTAATTCTTTGAACTCCTAGTTTTCTAAAACCAATCTCCATTTTCACAAGAGGTTCAAAGAAACATAGTTCCACTGTGTTAAGATAAAACAGGAAGCGCAACAACTCCTATAAAGAAAAAGAGTTCCAATAGAAGGTGGACCTATAAAAAGAATTGAGTGTGTGGCAAACTTTAACAAATGGATTTAAATTAAAGCAACGTTGAAAAATCTTGCCTGTGTGATTAATGTTTGCCGTGATAAGGTTGTAATGCTTCCTGTGCCTCTAAAGATACAGGTAACATTTTGCTTCCCCTGTTCTACGAAACTGAAACTCAGTGAATGGCTAATGCATTTTGACTCGTAGTCCCAGACAATTACACGGAAAACTAGGCCACTCCCACCTACACTTGCAGCACAATGCCATCAACTGTATATGCGGCAAAAGCTCTATAAGCCCCATCCTACCCCCTACCTATCATTGATCACAGCCTTTATTTATTTAAGCCTAGATTTGTAACTGATGCCCCATAGCATCTATGACATCCTCCACAGCTTACCTTGAAAGCCGTTCAATTTGCAGGAAATTTTAGGAACTGATTTCCATCAAACCAAGCTAAGAACATTTTGCCAGTTTGTGGAAGATTATTGATCAAAAGACCACCTCTTCTCTAATTTCCCCCTTCCCTTTTGAGATAAAAAATATCCTTTCTCCCCCCTGCCCCAAATCGTTTACTCCCCCCTACCTCTAGCTTCTGCAACCCTCCTTAAAAGGCAGATAGGGGCTTAATTGAGCTTTTAAGGTTTTAGGTATGTACATGTAATGATCTATAAAATATGTAACCTTACCCACCCAACAACGATAACTTTATATTAAATACTATAATAATATCATGATCACTATTATTTAAGCAAGATTCCCTTTGAGCAGTGAAGCACTAGGCCCGAGGGTGGTACTTTATGAATTTTTGGGTGGGAATGTGTCACTGGGACCCTGAACCCTTAGCCCATACCAAAACTAATTCAGCTCAATTTTGCTATTCTTTACCAGACTAAACTGGTCTTAAATTATTTTTTTAAACAATTTCTTTGCACTGTGTCCCATCTTTGATGAAATTGCCAATTCCTTGGAAAATTCGTTTGTAATCACTAAGTAATATAACTATTCTTGGATACAGAGTTTCATTCACCATTGTCTTGAAAGAAAGAACCCTTTTCCCTTTTTTTCCCAGTCGGAAATCTCCTTTGTAAAATTGAATGACGATGCACTACTCAAAGGAATCTTGTGTTTTAACTTAATTTGCAGTTAGTACAAATAAGCCAGTAGATTTAATTTCAAATTCTGTTTAAATATGATCTTTTTTGGAAAAAAATAATCCAATTTGAAAAAAACAATTGCTTAATTTAGGAAAACTTTGCCTAATTGATAAGTCCCTGTCCAGTTGCTAAATTGAACTGGATGGTGACTCATTTACTTCAAAAAATAAAGAAACTGTTGATAAAATTTTCTCAGTCACACTTATTTGTACAAACATGGTGGCACACACACTGTATAATGTATCATTATCATTGTATTGTAATACAGGTATCTTAAGCATTCCCTCCAACAGTGAATTACAGAATTCCTAATTAAAATTTGATCTCAGTACATATTCAGCAATCTACTCTATGGCTGAAATGTGCTGAAGATCCTACAGTGACTGAAGTTTGATTGGATAAATAAAAGTAGGTTTTCTTTGAATTTTGAAAGCTGTAAACTTCAGGTAGAATTCAAAGGAAAAATATTGCAAGTGAATCAATTCACTCCTGTTTTGACTAATGCATGACGTCCTATTAATTTTGTTGAAATAGTCAATAATCTTTTTTTGTTTTTCGCTTCCAAACTAAATGAATTTGCCTAATTGCTGTTGAATGGGGGTTGTGGAACAACAGCTGGGTGAAAAACCTCCCCGTACGTCCACTTGCTCCTAGGAGGAAAACCCCGGGCCAGCTGTACCCCGCATTCAATGACCTCCCGGGCTGGGCCAGAAATATTCTAAAACCGAATACCTGTGTTGAGGCTGTAACTGTAAGTAATAAATTATATGATTATATAAATACTAAACTAGGTATTAATAAAGAGTTGACTTTGATGATACCAGCCTCTTCACTGTTGGCTTTTGAACTCCTGTATTGAGCTATTGATGAATCGCTGACCAGTTTGCCAAATCTGCTGTTCTTTTCAGCCTGAGAAAAAAAAGAATTCATTTTCACACAATTGTTAACTTATATGTGACTCATTGTTGACTTTTGGCTTGCAAGTATTTATACAAACAGAGTTCAGCAAGGGATGTACCAATAGTTCAATGTCTATAATTATAAGACTGAGTCACAAAAGTACATGGCTACATAGGAGGGGTGTTGCTACTTGAACACATGGTGCACATGTGCATCCCTAAGAAAGACTACGAGACTGACTAGAATGACTAAGATGACTAATGAGGTAACTAGGGTGACTTGAATGACTTTGATAACTGGGGTGGCTACGATGACTAAAGTAACTGGGATGAATGAGGTGACTAAAATGACGGAGGTGACCGGAATGACAAATGATACTTATTATTATTATCACTGGGATGAGTGGGTAACTGGGGTGACTTGGATGATTAGGATGGCAAGGGTGAATGGGATGACTGTAATGACTAGGATAACTAGAATGGCTGGGATGACTGGGAGGACTGGGTTGACTGGGATAACTAGAAAAACTGTAATGACTAGAATAACTAGGATGACACAGGTGACTGGGATGAAAAGAATAGGTAGAATAACTCAGATGACTAGGGTGACTGGGATGATTGGGATAAGTGGGATGACTAGAATGGCTGGAATGACTTGCATGACTAGGATCAATAGGATGACTATTATTACTGGAATGACTAGGATAACTTGGATGACTATGTTGACAAGGGAGACTGGGATGACTGTGTTGAAAAGGATGGGTACAAGAACTGGGGACTACGGTGATGAGATAACTGAGATGACTAGGGTGTCTGGCATGACTCGGATTGATACGATGACTGGGATAACTGGGGTGACTGAGATTACTAGGGTGAAAGGAATGAGTGGGATACTAGGATGACTTGGATGACTAGGATTACTGGGATAACTGAGATAACCAACATGACTGGAGTGACTGGGATGACAGGGATAGCTAGAATGACCGGCATGACTAGGTTGCAGGGTTGTACCTTTTTTTGAAACAAAAAAATTCAATGACTTTCAAGGACACATTTCCAATTTTCAAGGATTCCAATCAGAGCTTTGAGTTTATATCTTTCTGAGTTCCCTCAACATGACTGCAATTGTCTCTCTGTGTTTGCTCCTTTTGGGCACTTAAGAATCTGGGTTCAACAAAGTAAGCACTGAAATTCAAGGACTTTCCAGCAGCGACTGCAATTTTCTACGACCCTCAAGGCCTTGAATTTTTATTTTAACATTCAAGGACTCTCAAGATGCATGTGAACCCCGAGGTGGACTAGGGTGACTGGGATTACTGGTGTTATTATTGTGGATGACTGGAGTTACTGGAGTGACTGGGATGGCTGGGATAACTAGGATAACTAGGATGACTAGAATGACTGGGATGACTAGGATTACTAGGATGACTAGGAGGACTGGGTTGACTGAGATAACTGGGGTGACAGGGATGATAGGAGTGACTTGGATGATTAGGATGACTTAGCTAGGTTACTGGGATGACTGTGATGACAGGGATAACTAGAAAAACTGCAGATGACTAGGATGACGAGATAACTGAGATGACAAGGGTGTCTGGTATGATTGAGATGACTAGGATGACTAGGAGGACAAGGATGAAGGGAATGACTAGGGTTACTGGCATCACTGGGGTGACTAAGATGACTATGATGAATGGGATCACTGGGGCGACTAAGATGACTAGGATACCTGGGATCACTGGGGCAACTAAGATGACTAGGATGAAAGGAATGAGTGAAATACTAGGATGACTTGGATGACTAGGGTTACTGTGATAACTGAGATAACCAGAATGACTGGGATGACTAGAATAACTAGGATGAGAGGATGACTGGGATGACAGGGATCTCTAAAATGACTGGAATAACACTGGTGACAGAGATGATTTGGATTAGTGGAACAACTTGCATGACCAGGATGAATAGAATGACTACTAATGAGATGAGTTGGATGGCTGGGAAGACTGGGATAACTGGGACGACTAACTAAAAAAGATTACTGGAGTAACTGGGATGAATGGCATGACTGAGGCAACTGAGGTGACTGGGATGACTAGGGATACTGGGATTAGCAGGGTAACTGGTGACTGGGATGACTGGGATGATTAAGATGGCCAGGGTGAAAGAGAAGAGTGTGATGACTAGGATGACTAGGATGCATGACCCTAGGATGGCTGGGATGATGACTGCAATGACTAGGAGTACTAAGATTACTAGGAGGACTGGGTTGACTGGGAAGACTGGCGTGATATGGATGACTGGGATGACTAGAGTGACTAGGATGATCAGGATAACTTAGGTGACTGGAACGACTGGGGTGACTGGGATAACTGTGATGACAGGGATAACTAGAAAAACTGTGATGACTAAGATGCCTCCTATGACTGGGATACTAGGATGACTTGAATGACTAAGGTGACTGGGATGACTTGAATGACTGGCATGACTGATGCTGCTGGGATGACAAGAATAACTAGGATGACTGGGATGAAAAGGATAGCTAGAATAACTGAGATGACTAGGGTGACCAGGATGATTGAGATAAGTGGGATGACTAGGATGGCTGGAATGGCTTGCATGAGTAGGATCAATTGAATGACTAGTATTACTGGGATGACTAGGATAACTTGGATGACTATGTTGACAGGAGTGACTGGAATGAATGTGATGAAAAGGATGAGTAGAAGAACTGAGGTGACCAGGATGACTACGGTGATGAGATAACTAGGATGACTAGGGTGTCTGGTATGACTAGGATGAATGGGATGACTATGTTGACAGGGGTGACTGGGATGACTGTGTCGAAAAGGATGAGTAGAAGAACTGGGGTGACTAGGATGACTACAGTGAAGAGATAACTGAGATGACTAGGGTGTTTCAGGGCTGTCAAAAAGTTTTAAGTTGCAGGCTGATAATGAATAGTAGGTGGCTCTGAAACTCGCACCAAAGGCACAAGTTCTTGAGAGCCGAGGCATCTAGGGACTTTTTTTGAAAATTAGACTCTTGCAAATGACGTTTCCAGGGCTTTTCAAGAGGTGTTTCCCACTGCAGATGCCATGATGTTTTGTCAGAATACATGCAAGACTGGGAACAATGCTGTCAAAATGTTCCTGGTGTTCCAAGACTGCACGGTTCAAATGTTTCACAGGTCTAACCCTGTTAGAATATGTGTTCAATGTCATTCAAAACTGGAAAACAGATGCTTTTCGGTACTTCCTCTTGAGTTCTAAGTTCTTGACCGTACGATCTTTTGCAAACATTCTAGCATACTTTTTTTTCACTCTCAAAGCATTTTTCCATTCCCACGTCATATAAGAGATGTCTTGTTCTCTCACCCTCTTTTTAATACTCTCAAACAGTCCTCTCCAGTATTCACACTTGTCATCTGTGCAAGTGAAAATTTCACCGACATGCCAGGCACATTACTTAGTTCTTGATTACGTAACTTAAAGTATGTGTTTTTAGTCTGCCTAAATGTTATGATCTTGGGCTTATACTTGCATACTTTCTCCTTCATTTCCCAATTTATCATAGTGGTCGCACTGAAATTCAAGGACTTTCCAGCACTGACTGCATTTTTCAAGGATTCAAGGACTTTCAAGGTGCGTACAACTCTGAGGTTGACTAGGGTGACTGGGATGACTAGGGTTATTTGGATGAATGAAGTAACTAGAGTAACTGGGATGGCTGGCATAACTGGGATAACTGGGGTGACTGAGAAGACTAGGATTACTGGGATAACTAGGAGGACTGGGTTGACTGGGGACTGGGGATAACTGGAGTCACTGAGATGACTATGATGACAAGGATAACTAGAAAAACTGGGATGACAAGGATGATGAGACAACTGAGATGATGAGGGTGTCAGGTATGACTGGGATGAATAGGATGACTAGGATGACAAGGATGAAGGGAATGACTGGGATGACTATTAATGAGATGACGTGGATGGCTGGGATGACTAAGATGACTAGGATAATTGGGATTACTAGGATGACTGGCATGACTAGGACAACAAGGACAACTGATATGACTAGGATGAATAGGATGACTTGGTTTACCGTGATAACAGGGGTGACAGGATGGTTGTGATGAAAAGTTAAAGTAGAATAGCTAGGGTGACTAGGATGAATGGGTGATGAGATAACTGAGATGACTTGGGTGACTGGGGTAACTGTGATGACAGAGATACTTAGAATGACAGAGATGATTAGGATGACTAGGGTGACTGGGATGACTAGGGGAACTAGGATGACTGAGTTGATTAGGACAACTGGGATGACTGGGGTGGCTGGGAAGAATGGAATATCTGAGATGACTGGGATAACTACGATGAATACAGGGACTGAGATGACAAGGATGAATGGGTTGACTCAGATTAGCCTACGTGCAGCCGCACCCCCCCCCCCCTCCCCTGACAAAGGAGGATGGACAGAGGGTATGGCTAGACATACGCTAATCTAAGGGATAGGGCAACATGACAGTGGTGACTTTGTTGACTATGACAACTGGGATGGGTGGGATAACTAGAATGACTAAGATAAAAGAAGGACTAGGATGACTAGGATGAGTAAGATGACTGGGTTGACTGGGATAACTAGGATGACAGGTGAGACTAGATTGACTTGGAAGACCGGGATAACTGGGATAACTGGGGTGGCTAGGGTCACTGGGATGACAGGAGTGACTTTGGTGACTTGGATGACGGACATGACTGGGACGACTGGGACTACTATTGGGTTGGCTCGGATAACTAGGATGAAGAGGATGACTGGAATAAGTTGGATGAGTAGGATGAGTGGGATAACCACATCTTTAATGAAGGAGCCTGAAAAAGATTTGACACTTTAAAGGGGGGAGACAGTGGGATTCGGAAATTGTGTGTACCTCTGGAAAAATTCTAGACAAAATGTAGTAGCTTTATAGCAGTTAAGAAAGTTAAAAAAAAAATGAAAAAACTGATACCTGAAATGCCTGAAATCACCAATGGGGGAGCACGATCCTTCTGCTTCTTGAGATGTCATCCCTTTAATTGAAGAAATGTGTTTGATATCCAACTTGTGATGGGCAAAGAATCTTCCAGAACATCACGAAATGGGAGGGGTTCTGTTAAATGGCCAGAGATGAAAGAAATAATACAGGTAATTTTGACTGTCAGGTACAAAGGAAGAATTAGTCTCCCTTCCTATATATGAACGTCCATTTTCCTGCAAAACGTCAACTACCAAAATAAATAAATAAGTGAAGTCTTGCTAATTCTTTTCAAAATTCATTGAAGATTTTAACAAAAGATTTGCCTGCAATATTAACTTTCTATACTTTAGTAATTTTAAAATTTTGTCATCTGGCAACAGCTTTACATAGGCTTGTGAAGACTATCTCAAGAAACATTAATTGTTTAAGCAAATAAGTTAAGCAGTTACTTATAAAAAATGGCTGTGCAACAACAGCTGGGTGGTTAGAACCAATGCGAAAGTCCACTTCATCATCAGAGGAAAACCCTCAACCAGCTAAACCCCACACTCAGGGCACTTTCCAAATGTCAGAGCTGGCCGGCTAGACCATAGCCGGACCAGTTTAGCTGAAAAACCATTCCTTCATGCATACTATTTA
>CALNXK010000112.1:730000-745000 GCA_942486035.1 Porites lobata
TGACTTCCTGATCTTTTCAAACAGTATGGTGCATGCATGAAGCGTGGAAGGGGGAAACATATGTTCGGTCTCAGTCTTTTTCGTCCGAGTCGGCAGTCAAATATCTCCACGTCGGGCGAAGAAAGATTCAAATACCCCCTCCCCCGAGAGAACAAGATCAGTCAAATGCCCTACCCCAGGGACAACAAAGACAATCAAATCCCCACCCTATTAACTCTCATCTCAAGTATGAGTATGAACATCAATACCCATCAGCAATAAAACACAGGGGCATAGCTAGGATTTTTGTAGAAAGAGGTGTGCACAATCTTCCAAATCCCACTCCCCACATCCTTAAAGCCCAAACCTTTTTCAGGTTTCTTGATTAAAGGAGAGCTTACATTGTAAACTGAAACATTATTAAACTGTATATGAAATGACATAATCAGAAAGTTGTAAAAATCATAAATTAGTTGTCATTTATTACACCAACAAGCTACTATCTTGTTTAACAAATTGTTTTACACTAACAAAAGCGCTCTACATTTGCATAATTGTTTCCTACTTCATCTACTGCATCTCAGTCATCCTTGTCACCACAGTAATCCCATTCATCACAGTCATTCTGGTCATCCAAGTAATCCCATTCCTCCAGCGTGCAAAGAAAGAAGTGTCCGATAGCTAGTGGATTTTGCTATCGGGCTAGTGAATTCTGTTATTAGCTTGCCCGATGGGCAAGTGGATTTTTTTGAGGAATTCAAATTACAGAAGAACTGTGAAATCAATCTGCTCATCAAAACGTTTTCTGGGCTAGTTGAAATGATATTTGGGCTAGTAAATGTTAGCTTCAGCTTGCCCGAATGGCAAGCTGTAAAAATGACTTTCTTTGCACCCTGTTCCTCACAGACGTCCTAGCCATCCAATAGACCATTTTCGCTATAATAAAGTTCATACTTGGCTCCAAGGCTCGGGGCAATAAAACAAAAGAAATGTATTATTCATTGCTGAGCCTCAAGATGATTTGTTTTGTTTTATTCCCGCAAGCCTTGCAGCCAAGTATGAATTTTAATATAATATTACCAATGGGTCAATTCATGCCAGTCATCTTAGTCACCTTAGTCATCCTTAGTAGTCATCCCAGTTGTCCCAGTAATCCTATTCATCCCATTCACCTCAGTCATCCCAGTAATCCTAGTCATTCTAGTTATCCCAGTCATCCTAGTAATACCAGTCATCTGCAGTACCGTTCAAAAGTAAGTTGACACTCGATTCTCGATCCTCGCCAGAATTGAGAATCAAGACTCAATTCTTGATTGTTGTTTACCAATGATTATAAAGGGTTTTTGTTTCAAGTAATTAGCTCTCTACTCCCAATACTCAATTGCTGCGAGAATCTACAACCTTAGTTCAAGTTTTGAGCAATCTTCTAACTTCTCTCACATCAAAACATCTCTCTACTCTATAAAAACTCAGTGTTTGATTCTTGCAAGAAATTTCTGAACTATGCAAATTATACAATAGCAGTTTGCATTTGCATTCACTCGCACGGCTAGGGTGACACTTTGCGTCAACATCTTAAAAATGTTTGAACAGCATTTTGCATCATTTAAATAGCACTAATAGTTGAACTTGAAAAGCAACCAATGACTTAATTTTTCCGTGGGATGCCTGTGGCACACCAGTAAAAAAAATGCGGTTTCATTGTACGAACAATCGCAAAGCCCCCCAATAGGATTGCGGAAAATCTTTATTGACTATTTCTTCTTCCAAGCTGACCAATGGGATTGTACAAAATCTTCATCGATTTTCAATCGATTTGCTTCCTATGAACAACCAGAACGTGCTAAATTTGTCACTAGTCAGTTTCCCACTCGAAGTTTAGGATGGCTTGTTAACTATGGTCGGCGATTTGTTTCCAAATTAGGACACAATATACGTGCGTTTTTTTCCCATGTATACTTGCAATCATTCCTGCTACACGATAGACATGCATTTTTTTGCCACGTATACTTGCGTTCTTTCCTACTTTGTGGGGTTTTTATTCCCAAGTATATGACCATTTTCTTACAAATGCGCATATATATGCGCACAAAAAAGCCCATATATATGCGTTTCAAACAAGCATGTGTATATGGGGTCACAGAAAGTCGTCGTATAAGAGGCACCGAATTATACCGTTCAGCAAAAAACTCCTTCATGTTCGATGGAGCTGAAAAGTAACTTCAGTTTGAATTAAGCATAGCCGCAATTTTGAGCAAGGTTTGGTTCTTATTCATTGCCTTCACAGTAGTGGTGGTTGTTGGCTCCCTGACAACGAATTTGTTGGAATCCGTGGATTGTCTCTTGAGAGACTGTGTTCACTATTTGATGAATGCTGACCGAAACAACGATCGATTCAGTTTGAGATGAGCGTCTGACAGGCCAAACACGACTCATAAGCTCATGTAATGTGAAACATGGCCTTGAGAGTCTGCTTGAACAGATCGGTTTTCCTTCTTTACTCTCTCTCATGCGATTTATCACTTTTTCTCCTCCACGAACACGTTCGAAGCCTCCTAGTCTCGAAGCTTTGTATTCTTTCCCTCCATTGACTCTATAAATTCCATGTTTCTTGTTTTGTATTCTCACACTTTAATAGCCTTCCACCTGCCTCTCTTTCCTTGCTCCTCCACTTTAATTGTGATTTTCATAGTTATCTAACTCGTTCTCGTTCAACTTGCACAAAATGTCCCTCAGGTAAGGGACCATTCATGGCCATTAAGGCAAAAAATATGTGCCAATGGCACAATCTCATGGTGGAGTGAGGGACATGGCCCCACCCTTGCTGGGAAATTTAGGAGCTAAGTTCTCTGAAACGTCATTCCCTCATTTTAAGACCTATTATAAGCAAATTGGCCATTGTCATATTAAGACAACAATTTAATTAAACATCTAATTCCAATAATTTTACTTTGTCTTCAATGTTCTCTTTCCAAAATGCGTGGCCCAGAAAAAGAAAAGCTGTGTACACTTTAGTACTTTTCCACATATTCATTCATTTGCTTGTGAGAATCAGATCACATCACAACTTGCATATTTTTTAAAATTACTCATTTAATTTAAGTAAACCTTCAAGCGGTTGCAGGCGGTAAGAAGTGTTGCTTTAGGCAGTAAATTTTACCGGTTACCTCCTGATGAGGAGAACACTGAAGGAATCATTTCACTTCACTTAGTCATCCTATTCATCCTAGTCATCGTAGTTATTGTAGTCATCCCAATCATCCAGTCATCCCAGTCAACCCAATTACATGTATATCAGTCAACATTATTGAAAAGCACCCATTGAAAAAATATCCTAGTCACGTCAGTCATTTTAGCCTTCATACATGTATACATCCCACTGGTCCTAGTCATTCCTGCCATTCCAGTCACTCCAGTCACCTCAAACTCTCATCCCAGTCACCCTAGTCATCCTACACTGTAGTAATACCAGCCATCCCAGTCATCCTAGTCACCCTAGTCATCCTAGTAATACCAGCCATCCTAGTCATCCTAGTCATCCTAGTAATACCAGCCATCCCAGTCACCCTAGTCATCCTCAATCATCCTAGTTATTGTAGTCTCCCCAGGCACCTTAGCCCTCTCAGGCATATTTATTTGCTTTGCTTTGCTATAGTTTTCTTTATTGTACTGCATGTCATTTCAGTACTTTCATTTCATTTAGTTACATACATGCCTAGCATCTGAACAGGCTGCTAGACCCCAGAAACAATAATTTTAACAAGCCTCAAGAAATTATTATGATGTATGAGGAACATTACTGTCAGGAAGGATGTAATCTAAAACTTACATTTTGATTCTGTCTTCTCTTTGTTACTCTTCAGGGTAACAACTGTCAGCCGTCAGTCCATTACACTTTCGACTGCAACAAAACAAAAAGTCATTTAAAGACCTGAAAATCAACAATTCACAGCCATGTGTAAGCTATAAAGGGATTAAAAAAGAAGGTGGGTGGGGGGGGGAGGGGTTAGTGGTGAATGAAATAAGGGAACTGACTAGTCAGCTGAAGTCCTAGACTTCGAAACAATAGTCATGTTAAAGGGTTTGATTTCTCCAGCCCAAACTAACAAAGAAAGGTAATTATTTATAATGAAGTCTAAATGGCAGTTTAAGAGACTCAGTAAGAATTTAGATCTGTTTAAACGATGTTCATTTTAAGTACATAACTGGCCCTCTAGTCTAGGCTGTACTAGCATTCTTGATGCTATTAACAGCAAAGTTAAAATGACTTTCATGTAAATGTAGAGGGTGGTTTGTCAAACTCTGCCTAATTAATCTGTTTTAATAACTGGGCCTTAGAATTAACTGAGGAGAAAGTGCTGCTTTTTTTCTGACATCTGCAAATGGCTAGATACTCCAGTCTTCTTAGATGACGATGAAAACTGTAGGCCAGGGGCAGCACACTACACTGATCTGACTCTTGTTAGGCAAAAATGAACAACTAAGTGGCTAGCAAGGTACCTAACAATCCGTGGCAATGACCAACCCAAGTGTTTATCTTTTCAGAACTGTGGAATGGGTAGAAAGGGGAGGCACCTCACCCGAGACCTTAGAGTCTTGCCTGCTTTTATTTTCATTGGACAGGTCTGTGCCCAGAAAAACTAGAAAATGAAGAAAACAGGAGAAACAAAGGAGAAGGAAAGAGGAACTGGAGAAGGGGAGGCATGAGAGGGAGAATATTGGCAATAGGATAAAATAAGACAGGCAGTAAAAGATATAGGGTAGAGCTAGGATGGATAGAAGTTAAACAGACAATGCAAAGTCAACATGAGTGAGGCGGCATTGAACATGTAATTGGGATAAAGATAATTGAAACAAGGAAAGGGTAAAAAGGTGGTACAAGTGATAACAAATCTAACAAAACATGGATAAAAATAGAACAAAATGGGCAAATAACAAGGGCAAAAAAGTGCATTGAATATGACAATTAAAACAAAATTGAGAAGGGAAACAAGGTAAAAAAGAAAGAGGGGAGTACAATGTACTATAGTCACAGAAATATATTAATGGAAACAACAAAGCCAGCTGGAAAGAAGAGCAAAAAGGGGGCAGGAAATCTGAAAGGGTTTATTAGAGAAAGCAAAGGTTCATCAGTGCAAGCTGTTGAATAAAAATAATGGCTACAAGATTATGGAAGGAGAACAATGTGAGTAGCACACACAGAGATAAAAGCACATGCAGGTAAAACGAATAATGGAAACAAAAGGCACATAGGGAAGGATGAAGGGAGACAAGGGAGTTGAATAGGGAAAGGGGGCCGGGACACATAAATTCACTGGAATAATAGAAATACAGTGGAAGCGGACACTCTCTTAAGTGAAAAGTTCTATTTATGGCCACCTTTACAAAAACCATGTTTCAACTCCCATAAAAACTCTCTTTTTTTACATTCCCATAAGCGGACAATCTCTGTGCCAGGCAGCTGTGGACACTTTCAGGGTTAATGAGTTTAAGATTTTAGCTATGTTTTAAGCTCCTGTAAGCAGACACCTGAACAAATAGAATCTTATTATGTCAACTTTATAACACTGTTCGTCACAATGAATTTATGTCAGCCTTGGGGTTTTACACCAGTTACACTTCAAAACACCCCTTGAATTTTAAGCTTGTGACTGAATTACCACATTGTCAGAACAACTGTATAGCCAAACACTAACTAATACGTTTTTTGCATTTTCTATGCTTATTTGTAGTCGGGCAAGCTCCCATACTGAGAACCGTTCTTGTAAATGGCCAGCTCCAGAAATGGAAACTTTTTTCATGTCCCGAGAGTATCCCCATAGAGCTTCCACTATAGTGATAGCAATGGCAACAAACAAAGAAAGGGAACAAGGGGGGAGAAGGAGAAGTGAGCATTAAGAGAATATTGGTGAATGGAAAAATGGACATGTCATCTTGTCTGCTGTAATTTGCACTTTGTAAAATGTGTCAACAGATCTCACTAACAGGTCCATATTACAGTCAAACATCTATTAAGCGGTCACCCTCGCGAAATAGCCACGTGATCACTAAAATTAAACCCATAATGTGGTAGAAATTGACCTAGAGGGCAAAATGGATCATTCTATTTACTGCAACAGTGACAGAAATACGTTAAAATTATGGAATGTTCTCAGGAGTTCATGCCTAAACAACAAATTTTTACAGTAATGTTGTTCATAAGGGAATGTGTCAGCAATTTTAAAATCACATTCAACCTGAAGAGAGAAATTCAGTTATGGTTGTCTAATTTGGTGAAGCAAGTCACTGACTTTGCTCAGTGCCAGCGAGAGTTCTTTATGATTAAAAATATGCCATTTAGTGATTTTTATGTAACAAGGTTACCATTGAACAGAGGTTAATTACAATAAAATTAGCCATTTGAGAAATCCAAATGGTGAACGTCTCCGCTTAATAGAGGTGGCCGTTGAATAGAAGTCCATTTTTACAGAAAATACGGGAAGCAAATTTCGGAAAATTGATAGGTGACCGCGTAATAGAGAGTGGCGGCTTAACAGAGGGCTGCTTAACAGAGGTTTGACCGTAAAAGTTGAAAAAGACGTGGAAGGGTCAATTCTAGAAATTGACCCTTTATGAAGGCTATCATGACGAAAAATTAGATTCTTGTCACTGTTAGGGGTAACAGGATGAAGACCACAAAAAAATTAAGAAAAAATTAATCGCTCTGTAGCTTTCCATTTCTGCCAGCACTAGCTAAGAAATTGGGCACGTGACTTAAAAAAAATGTACAGTACACCAACACACAACATTTTGACTACCCACCCATCCCTAGCTAACCCCTCTTAACCCAAGCAATTCTGACAGGACATAATTTAAATTTCTTAGCTAAGCTACTACTATGAAGTTTCGTTAGCTCTAAAATTTCCTTGTAAGCTTAAAGCGTTACATCTTACCTGTGCTTTGATCAAAATTCTCCACGCGGTGCAAGATCAGTGCTTTGTCACCATAGACGAGGGTTTGTACAGAGACTTGATCCTTTTTGTTCACGATAAAGTACTTTCTTTTCATCACAGTTAAGTGATCCACAAGTTAATAAACCACTGAACTGAAAGACCCAGCCGCGTTCTTGCAGAATCCTTGCGCATTCCCTGATTCAATTTGAAGTTGAACAAAGGCGCCATCATCGGGCGCCATCTTGGTTTCCCCGGTAATAAATCCGTGTTCTCCTACACTAATATAAAAAATCCGCTTAAAATATCTTCATGTAACATGTAACTATGTGTCACTCAACATAACTATGCATCACTACCCATCACCACCTATCACTGTCCATCACCACCTATCACTACACATCACTACCCATCACAACCCATCACTACCCATCACAACCCATCACTACACATCACTACCCATCATTACACATCACTATCCATCACTACACATCACTATCCATCATTACACATCACTATCCATCACTATCCATCACTGTCCATCACTACCCATCACTATCCATCACTACACATCACCACCCATCAGTACACATCACTATCCATCACTACACATCACTATCCATCATTACACATCACTATCCATCACTATCCATCACTACACATCACTACCCATCACTATCCATCAATACACATCACTGTCCATCATTACACATCACTGTCCATCACTGTCCATCACTACACATCACTATCCATCACTGCACATCACTATCCATCATTACACATAACTATCCATCACTAGACATTACTGTCCATCACTACACATTACTATCCATCGCTACACATCACTGCCCATCACTACACATCACTGTCCATCACTACACATCACTATCCATCACTACCCATCACTATCCATCATTACACATCACTATCCATAACTACCCATCACTACACATCACTACCCATCAATACACATCACTATCCATCATTACACATCACTATCCATCACTATCCATCACTGTCCATCACTACCCATCACTATCCATCACTACACATCACTGTCCATCACTACACATCACTGTCCATCACTACACATCACTATCCATCACTACCCATCACTATCCATCACTACACATCACTATCCATAACTACCCATCACTACCCATCACCATCCATCAATACACATCACTGTCCATCATTACACATCACTGTCCATCACTGTCCATCACTACACATCACTATCCATCACTGCACATCACTATCCATCATTACACATCACTATCCATCACTAGACATTACTGTCCATCACTACACATTACTATCCATCGCAACACATCACTGTCCATCGCTACACATCACTATCCATCATTACACATCACTATCCATCACTATCCATCACTGTCCATCACTACCCATCACTATCCATCACTACACATCACCACCCATCAGTACACATCACTATCCATCACTACACATCACTATCCATCATTACACATCACTATCCATCACTATCCATCATTACACATCACTACCCATCACTATCCATCACTACACATCACCACCCATCAGTACACATCACTGTCCATCACTACACATCACTATCCATCACTACCCATCACTATCCATCATTACACATCACTATCCATAACTACCCATCACTACACATCACTACCCATCACTATCCATCACTATCCATCACTACACATCACTGTCCATCATTACACATCACTGTCCATCACTGTCCATCACTACACATCACTATCCATCACTGCACATCACTATCCATCATTACACATCACTATCCATCACTAGACATTACTGTCCATCACTACACATTACTATCCATCGCTACACATCACTGTCCATCACTACACATCACTGTCCATCACTACACATCATTATCCATCACTATACATCACTATCCATCACTACAGATCACTGTCCATTACTACACATCACTATCCATCATTACACATCACTGTCCATCACTGCACGTTACTATCCATCACTACACATCACTGTCCATCACTACTCATAACAATCCATCACTTCACATTACTGTCCATTACTACACATCCCTATCCATCACTGCACATCACTGTCCATTACTACACATCACTGTCCATCACTACACATCACTATCCATCACTACACATCACTGTCCATCACTACACATCACTATCCATCATTACACATCATTGTCCATCACTGTCCATCACTACACGTTACTATCCATCACTACACATCACTGTCCATCACTACACATCACTATCCATCACTTCACATTACTGTCCATCACTACACATCACTATCCATCACTGCACATCACTGTCCATTACTACACATCACTGTCCATCACTACACATCACTATCCATCACTACACATCACTGTCCATCACTACACATCACTATACATCACTGTCCATCACTATACATCACCATCCATCACTACACATCACTGTCCATTACTAGAAATCACTCTCCATCACTACACATCACTCTCCATCACTACACATCACTGTCCATCACTACACATCACTATACATCACTATACATCACCATCCATCACTACACATCACTGTCCATTACTACACATCACTCTCCATCACTACACATCACTATCCATCACTTCACATTACTGTCCATTAATACACATCACTATACATCACTTTCCATCACTATACATCACCATCTATCACTACACGTCACTGTCCATCACTACACATCACTATACATCACTTTACATTACTGTCCATTACTACACATCACTATCCATCACTGCACATCACTGTCCATTACTACACATCACTGTCCATCACTACACATCACTATCCATCACTACACATCACTGTCCATCACTACACATCACTATACATCACTGTCCATCACTATACATCACCATCCATCACTACACATCACTGTCCATTACTACACATCACTGTCCATCACTACACATCACTATCCATCACTTCACATTACTGTTCATTACTAAACATCACTATCCATCACTGCACATCACTGTCCATTACTACACATCACTGTCCATCACTGCACATCACTATCCATCACTACACATCACTGTCCATCACTACACATCACTATACATCACTGTCCATCACTATACATCACCATCCATCACTACACATCACTGTCCATTACTACACATCACTGTCCATCACTACACATCACTATCCATCACTTCACATTACTGTCCATCAATACACATCACTATACATCACTGTCTATCACTATACATCACCATCCATCACTACACATCACTGTCCATTACTACACATCACTGTCCATTACTATACATCACTGTCCATCACTACACATCACTATCGATCACTTCACATTACTGTCCATTAATACACATCACTATACATCACTGTCCATCACTATACATCACCATCCATCACTACACATCACTGTCCATTACTACACATCACTGTCCATCACTACACATCACTATCCATCACTCCACATTACTGTCCATTAATACACATCACTATACATCACGGTCCATCACTATACATCACCATCCATCACTACACATCACTGTCCATTACTACACATCACTATCCATCACTACACATCACTATCCATCATTACACATCACTATCCATCATTACACATCACTGTCCATCACTGTCCATCACTACACGTTACTATCCATCACTACACATCACTGTCCATCTCTACACATCACTATCCATCACTTCACATTACTGTCCATTACTACACATCACTATCCATCACTGCACATCACTGTCCATTACTACACATCACTGTCCATCACTACACATCACTATCCATCACTACGCATCACTATCCATCACTACACATCACTGTCCATCGCTACACATCACTGTCCATCACTATCCCTCACTATTCAGCACTACACATCACTATCCATCACTGCACATCACTAACCATCACTGTGCATCACTGTCCATCACTACCCATCACTACCCATCACTATACATCACTACCCATCACTGTAATTCACTGCAAAAACTTGCCGGAGGTGAAAGGCCGCACATCTTCACCGGCGTGAAACCTTTGAAAACCTTTTACATATTGCTCCATTGAGGAGAACTCTGATCTTTCAGGTATCTTACAGTTTAAAATTTGAACCAAGATATAGCTTATATATAGCGGACCAAGATACAGCTCGGTACAGTTTATGTTCAGCAAGGGAAAGTTGTGTAAGTTGAGCAGAACGTTTAAAATGCAGATACCCTAAGATAACAGCAGCTATGGAATAATTATTATATTTTTGAGCAGGCAAATCTCATAAACGGGCCACAAACTCAACAGGAGTACGCGCGAACTGAACAAATTGTCTGTTGTACATTTTAAACGTTCTGCTCAACTTACACAATTTTCCCTCGCTGAACATAAACTGTACCGAGCTGTATCTTGGTCCGCTATATATAAGCTATATCATGGTTCAAATTTTAAACTGTAAGATCCCTGAAAGAGGTCTCCGGCAATGGAGCAATATGTAAAAGGTTTTCAAAGGTTTCACGCTGGTGAAGATGTGCGGCCTGTCACCTCTTGCAAGTTTTTTGCTCGCAATAATCCCCTTTTTTTTTCAAGAAAGAATAAGCCATTCTCAGATTTGTTATCCAGAGTGACCATGCCACTTTTCCTTTACAGTGCCCTTTGTATTTTTGCTTCAATATTAAGCAATGTTTCTGTAACTAGTCACTAAACAATAAAGACAAAAGTGTTTACGAAAAGAAGAAAATGTTAAAAAGTGCTTCCAAATAAACATGCTCTTTTTGCTTAAAAAACGACCACTGTAGTTTTAAGCTGTAATAATATTACAGGACTGAGGTCTCTGGCAGTTTCAACATGCTGTAACTGCATTACATAACTTGACTGATGATACCGTATTGGCTTTCCCTATGGTTGAAGGATTTAGTCCTTTACGTGAGGAAAAAAAAAAACAAAAATAGCAACAGCAAAAATCATGTATTTATGTGCCTTATACTTTGAAATAAGAAGTTTTTGATTATTTTTCATTGTGATATTGGGTTATTAGGGGTATGCCAAAACCGAGGTTCGGTTCGCGCCGCACAGGAGCTTTAGCATCGACTACGGCAACGGCACCCAAAACGCCAGTTTTAAAATGAATTCCCGTTTTTTCAATCTTTGTCGCGTTTATTCTAATTTGCTGAAAATGGCAAGTGTAGGCGAATTTCCCTGAGTTGATTTCTTGAGGACCACACTCAAGTTTAGAGAGAAAAAAGAGATTCGTCGTCGCTTGTTTACGTCCTCCATAAAACTTGTAATTAGGCATTTTCACGTCATAGTCGTGCAAGGACGGTAAAGAAATGTACAAAAAAGCGTGATGCACGTGCAAAGTTGTTGTTTTGCGTAATAAACCTATTGCTTTTTTGATGTCCTGGTTGCCGTCGTAGTCGTCGTTGCTAAAGCTCACAGCAACGACGACGGTAACAGCAACGAGGAAGCAATAAGGGTTTAATTTTATTACGCAAGACATCAACTTTGCACGTACGTCACTCATTTATATACATTTCTTTACCGTCCTTGCACGACTACACCGTGAAGATGGCGACGGCAACGCAAAGGTGACCTTTAAAATGAATTAGCACTTTTTCAGACTTTGTCGCTATTATCACAACTCGCTGAAAATGTCTACTGTAGGTTAATTTCCCTAGAGTTCATTTCTTGGCGACCGCACTCAAGTGTAGAAAGAGAAAGAAATTTCGTCGTAGCTTATCAACGTCCTCCATAACGTGAAATTAGGCATGAGAAGAGCTTATACAGTCAATAAGAACGGCGTACAGCTTTTTATCACAGGTGGAAGGATAACCGATCTAAGAAAGCGTAAATGCCTTTGAGCAATCAAAGCCGTTAATCGTTTGCATTCACATGGCTTTCATTTATAGCAGCGCCTTCAACTTGTACTTCAGAAACTGGCAAGACGAAGAAAAAGGTTTGGGTAGGTTCTCGGCTGATTAGTTTACTCCTCATAAAAGTTTGTGCGGCATCAAAGCATGTTCTTAACTCGCTGCTCTAGTGATTTATTTAAACAATAAACTAGTTTTCAATGTACATGAAAGGAACGGTCATCTACCAATTTTTAGCCTTCCTCAAGCTATGAAAAGAATAGTGATGTTGTAGTGATGGACAGTGATGTTTAGTGATGCTTAGTGATGTGTAGTGATGGATAGTGATGGATAGTGATGGACAGTGATGTGAAGTGATGGGTAGTGCTGTATGGTGATGGACAGTGATGTGTAGTAATGGACAGTGATGTGTAGTGATGGATAGTGATGGATAGTGATGGGTAGTGATGGACAGTGATGTGTAGTGATGGATAGTGATGGGTAGTGATGTGTAGTGATGTGTAGTGATGGGTAGTGATGGATAGTGATGGATAGTAATGTGTAGTGATGTGGAGTGATGTGTAGTGATAAACAGTGATGTGTAGTGATGGATAGTGATGGGTAGTGATGGATAGTGATGGATAGTGATAGACAGTGATGTGTAGTAATGGGTAGTGATGGATAGTGATGTGTAGTGATGGACAGTGATGTGTAGTGATGGACAGTGATGTGTAGTGATGGATAGTGATGGGTAGTGATGGACAGTGATGTGTAGTGATGGATAGTGATGGGTAGTGATGTGTAGTGATGTGTAGTAATGGGTAGTGATGGATAGTGATGGACAGTGATGTGTAGTGATGGATAGTGATGTGTAGTGATGGACAGTGATGTGTAGTGATGGACAGTAATGTGTAGTGATGGATAGTGATGGATAGTGATGTGTAGTGATGGGTGGTGATGGACAGTGATGTGTAGTGATGGATAATGATGTGTAGTGATGGATAGTGATGTGTAGTTGTGGACAGTGATGTGTACTGACAGATAGTGATGTTTAGTGATGGACAGTGATGTGTAGTGATGGATAGTGATGTGTAGTGATGGATAGTGATGGGTAGTGATGGATAGTGATGGATAGTGCTGGATAGTGATGTGTAGTGATGTGTATTGATGGACAGTGATGTGTAGTGATGGACAGTGATGTGTAGTGATGAATAGTGATGGATAGTGATGGACAGTGATGTGTAGTGATGGGAAGTGATGGATAGTGATGTGTAGTGATGTGTAGTGATGTGTAGTTATGGACAGTGATGTGTAGTGATGGATAATGACTTGTAGTAATGGACAGTAATGGATAGTGATGGGTAGTGATGGACAGTGATGGGTAGTGATGTGTAGTAATGGGTAGTGATGGATAGTGATGTGTAGTTATGGACAGTGATGTGTAGTGATGGATAATGACTTGTAGTAATGGACAGTGATGTGTAGTGATGGACAGTGATGTGTAGTGATGGATAGTGATGAGTAGTGATGGACAGTGATGTGTAGTGATGTGTAGTGATGGATAGTGATGGGTAGTGATGGACAGTGATGTGTAGTAATGGATAGTTATGAATACCGATGGACAGTGATGTGTAATGATGGACAGTGATGTGTAGTGATGGGTAGTGATGGACAGTGATGTGTAGTGATGTACAGTGATGGGTAGTGATGTGTAGTGATGTGTAGTGATGGGTAGTGATGGACAGTGATGTTTAGTGATGGATAGTGATGGGTAGTGATGGACAGTGATGTGTAGTGATGGACAGTGATGTGTAGTGATGTGTAGTGATGTGTAGTAATGGGTAGTGATGGATAGTGATGGACAGTGATGTGTAGTGATGGATAGTGATGTGTAGTGTTGGACAGTGATGTGTAGTGATGGACAGTAATGTGTAGTGATGGATAGTGATGGATAGTGATGTGTAGTGATGGGTGGTGATGGACAGTGATGTGTAGTGATGGATAATGATGTGTAGTGATGGATAGTGATGTGTAGTTGTGGACAGTGATGTGTACTGACAGATAGTGATGTTTAGTGGACAGTGATGTGTAGTGATGGATAGTGATGTGTAGTGATGGATAGTGATGGGTAGTGATGGATAGTGATGGATAGTGATGGATAGTGATGTGTAGTGATGTGTATTGATGGACAGTGATGTGTAGTGATGGACAGTGATGTGTAGTGATGAATAGTG